>VXAY01000875.1:63065-200764 GCA_013399855.1 Oxyruncus cristatus
CCCCCAGGGCCTTTCCTGCCGGGCACTTTCCAGCCACTCTGTCCCAGCCTGGAGCTCCAGGGGGCTGTTGGACCCAAGTGCAGGACCAGACACTGAGCCTGGTTGAACCTCATACCAGTGAACCCAGTGATCCAGACTGTCCAGATCCCTCTGCACAGCTTCCTGCCCTCCAGCAGGTCAATACCCCACCCAGCTTGGTGTCATCTGTGAACTGACTGAGGGTTCCTTTGCTCCCCTTGTCAAGCTCATCAGTGAAGATACTGTACAGAGCTGGCCCCAACAACAATCCCTGGGAACACCACTAGTGACTGATTGCCAGCTGGATGTAACTTCACTGCCCACCACTCCCTGGGCCTGGCTATCCAGCCAGTTTTCACCCAGCAGAGAGTGCACCTTTCCAAGCCGTGAGCAGCTGGTTTCTCCAGGAGAATGCTGTGGATGACAGCATCTAAAGCTTTAGTAAAGTCCAGGTAGACATATCTACAGCCTTTCCCCCATCAGCTAAAGGGATCATCCTGTCACAGAAGTAGGTCAGGTTGATCAAGCAGGAGCTGCCATGCTGGCTGGGCCTGACCCCCTGGTTGTCCTGAATGTGCCATGTGATGGCACCCAAGATGATCAGCTCCATGACCTTCCCCTGCACCGAGGTCAGACTGGCAGTACTGCAGTTCCCTGGATTCTCCTTCTAACCCTTCTTGTGGATGGGCATCACATTGGCACCTCCAGGAAACTGGGACCTCCCAGTGATCCAGAACTGTTGGTAAATGGTGGAAAGTGGCTTGGTGAGCTCTTCCACCACCTTCCTCAGCACCTTGGGATGATCCCATCTGGCCTCAGACTCTCGTGAGAGTTCAAGTGGTACAGCAGCTCTCTGACCGTTTCCCTTTGGATTATGGGGGCTCCATTCTGCTCCCTGTCTCCAGCTCAGGGGGCTGGGTACCCGGAGACCAACTGAACTAATTATTTGAGCCATTCCTGCAATGTTTTATAATTAAACCAGCAGACATCATCTCAGAAGGTTCCCAGTCCCTGCCGGAGCACTGACCTTATGGGGCTGGTTTCACCTGAAGCCAAATCTGAGAATGGGTATTCCCCCCCTTGCTTCCTTTCCCTGTGTGCTCCCAGGACCTGGGGACCCACGGGTGTCTCTGAATGCAGATCCAAGCCTGCCCTCCCAGGTCCATGTCGATGGCCCTGCTCCCAGCTCTGTCCCTGGTGGGAAGCTTTGGTTGTGCTGTTTCCAGCTCCTTATCTCGCAGTGCAGGGCCTGGCTGGCGCTTCACCGTGGTCTTCATCCAGCAGATCAGTTTTCTGTGTCTCTCTGGGAGCTGGGTTATCCGGGGTGATGGATTTCTGTGTGGGAAGAGCACATTTACGGGGGGAAGAGCAGACCTTCAGGGTGAGCTCATTATTTTCTCAACACCTGTGAGTGGGGTTTGGAGGAGGAAGCAGTAAGGTGGGCAGCAGTGCCCAGCAGGGCTCTTGCTCTTTATTTTTGTGGTCAGTTGCTGTCTCTGAAATGACAGTCATGACTGCTGCCTGTGTGGCAGAGGAGATCTTGCAGGACGGGGAAAGAGATGCTGAAAGGGGCCACCATGGCAGTGTCCCCTTCAGCAGAGTGCCCGAGGTGGACTGGAGACATTATTCCAGTCCTGAATCACAGAATATCCTGAGTTGGAAGGGATTCACAAGGATCATTGAGTCCAACTCCTGGCCCTGCACGGACACCCCAACAATCCCACTGTGTGCCTGAGAGCATTGTCCAAACCCTCCTGGAGCTCTGGCAGCCTTGGGGCTGTGCCCACTGCCCTGGGGAGTCTGTTCAGTGCCCAACCAGCCTCTGGGGGAAGAACCTTTTCCTGAGATCCAACCTGACCCTGCCCTGACACAGCTCCAGCCCTTCCAGGGTCCTGTCCCTGGTCACAGAGAGCAGAGATCGGAGCTGCCCCTCATGGGGAAGCAGCAGACCCCGATGAGGTCTGACCTCGGTCTTCTCCAGCTGAACAAACCAAGTGCCCTTAGCTTCTCCTCAAACAGCTTCCTCTCTAGACCCCTCACCATCCTTGTGTCCCTCCTTTGGACGTTGTTCTGTTGAAATCCTTCTGATATTGTAGCACCCAAAACTGCCCAGAGGGCTTGAGGTGAGGCCACACCAGCGCAGTCTTGGTGCTGGTGTGATGCTGCTGGGCAGTTTTGGAAGCCTCAGAATGTCCAGGAAAACAGAGGAGCAGTTCAAAACTCTTAACAGTGATGTTTTGGAGCGTTAGGCATCTCCCAGTGTGGCTGTGCCATGGGCTGGTGGCACACAGGTCCTGGCCATGGCTCAGCTGTTTTGCCAGGACCTGTGTGCCACCAGCCCATGGTGTTTTCCCAGCCTTGCCCACCTGTTTTGGGGCTGAAGTGGGTGACTGTCAGTGTGGGAGGACGAGATGGCTGGGGCTGGATCAGGGACTCTACTGAGCTGGAGCTGGAGGGGCTTTTCTTCAGCCTTGCAGGGTGGGGGAAGCTGCCTAACCTTTAGTGCAGATTTGTTTCTGCATTACTTGCCCTTTTAACACATGATTGAAAACAGGCTGTAGGGGATAGGGAGCCAGAGCTCAGAAACTGGGCTACTAGGATTGGTCAGGAGCATTTCTAGGAGAAACAGAGCAGAAAAAAGAGCATGTAGAGGGAATAGATTTTGCTGCTGGTGATGGATTAGCTGCCTGCGTGGAGAGACGGGCCTGGCTCTGGGATGCTGCCATAAAAACTGAATACGAGGGTCACAACCTGTTATGTCACTGTTCAGTGCAAAGAGCTCAAGAACATGCTATCTGGCATTTGGGGAGGCTTTGGAGGACGCTCCAGAGGTGCTTGCTGCAAACCTCACCCCCCAAAAGTGCTGGCACTCACCTCCAGCCATTGCCTTGCTCATGCTGGCTCAGTCCTGTGGGGTAGCTTCTGCTGGGCTGTGGGGACAGCGGGCAAGGACATGGACAAACTGGGGTATGTTAGCTGAACCTCCATCTCTGGGGTTGGCAAGGGGATGGTGACCAAATGGGCACAGGGCCCTGCTGTGGCACCAGCACTCAGGGTCCCTGTGTGCCCACGGATGCCGTATTGTTTCATTGTGGCAACAGTGTTTGTGCTGGAGTCTCATGAAATCTTTATATCTTAAGTGTACATGACCCATTCATTTATCCCTGGGCACTGGGTAAACACAGAGAGATATTGGATAAAACACTGCAAATATTTGCAGTTCCCTGGGAAAAGAGCTCGGTGAAACTTGAGGTTTCACGTTATGTCTGGTCCTTTCTTGCTCTGCTTTTCAGGTTCACATCTTGAAGTGCTTGGCAGAGAGGCAAGACTGGCCTTCCACAGGCAGGGAATTGCAGGGCCTTGTCACCTTTGGCAGGCCTGTGCTGCGTGTCCTGCAGTCTGCACGACACCAGGATGTGCCCAGGATGCAGCTGGACACAGAACAGGCTCTAAACCCCTTGTCCAGGGGCTGATACTGCAGCCATATGTGCAGCCCAGTGAAGTCCCAGCAGCCTGGCCAAGTGCTTTGGCACCTGGTGCAGGGATTTCTGTCCTTCTGGACCATCCTTTGGGCCTGGTAGGAGCAAATACAGAAGTGGTGTATAGAAATACTGAGGAGTTAGGCCTGCTCTCCATATAGAGAGGTGACCTGATGAGGTGGAGGAGAGACCTCTTCCCAAGAGCAGGGATGGTATTTGGTAGACAAGTTTTCTTCTTGGAGAGCATTGCAGAAAGCCTCATACCTGACAGCAGTTGGCTGCAGGGGAGGCTGAGGTGCTGCTTCCACCCACCTTGGAGCCCTTCAAGTTGAAACCCAAGGATGTTGGGCTACAGCCACTGTTCATTGAATCTGAATTCCATAGTCTTTCCATTCTACCTCTTATAAACGTGGGAGGAATGTTTCTGTGCACCTACACCAAGGAGATGGGGTGAGATGGGAAGTTCCCAAGGTGTGAGGGTTCCGAGGGATGGTGGTTTAGGGTGCAGTCATGTGCTGCATCATTTATAAACCCCAAACCCATAAAAACAGGGAAGTGGCAGTTTAAGGACATTGTGAACCTTACCTCCAAGCCTTATCAGAAACATGAAGACTATCCTTCAAACCCTGTGCCGGGAAGATTACAGCTTTAAAGGATCACAAATCCTCCTTTTATTGGGACATTAAAATTCAAACATGACTAGGAATCCTCCTGCAGAAGTGAAAATTGCAGCAGGTCTCACCCTGGAATGAGGGCTAAAGTGTGAGTAACTTGGCTTGGCATAATCAGAAGGTTTACCTGGGGCCAAATCCAGTGACAGCAGAGTTGGGGGGGAATTCTTGCCGTAGACTTGAGTGGCTTTTGAGGAGAGAGAGAGTACCCGCCATGTGTGTGCATGGAAGAGCTCAGGATGTGCTAAACCAGGGGTGTGTGATCAGCTGAGTGTGAGTGAGGGTGTTCCCACTTTCCCTTCTCTTCTTCTGTCTGAGCTCTCAGCTGAGCCCTGAGCTGCCACTTGTTCCCAGTTTACTGTGAGCCACGTGAGGTGAATTTGCCATAACCCCCGAGTCAGAGCCCAAGGTTTTCCAGCTAAGCTATGCTTACAGAAATGTTCCCAAGAGATGTTTTCTGGGAGGACTTGGAAATTCAATTGTAAACAGAGATATCAGAAACATGTGACTGTGTTATCCCTCTGTTTCCCAGATGATGACAATGTTTCCAAGGGACAGGGCACTGCTGTCCTCCAGAGCCAGGGGCTGGGAGTCATCCCTGCAGGGTGGCCTTGTGGCCACCTTCAGAGTGGTCGCTGTGGCCCTGTCTCATGAAGCTTTGCTGAGGGTATGTGTCTGGCGCCATCTGGGAGTGCCCTAGGCAGAGCACTTGTCAGGGGATTTGGGAAGAAAACATCTCTGTGTGCAGCTCCAAGGGTCCTGTTCATCCTGTTTGGTTAGAGCCATCCCTACCCATTGGGCTTGTGCTGGGGCTCTGTGCTGCTTCCACAACGCCTGGAGCTGTGTGATGAACGTGCACTTCCAGCTTTGCTTAGGAAAATCCAAACCTCAGCACTAATGTCAGCATTTAGGAAATGTCCTAAAATAGGGCTCAGGTAGAAGTTTATACTTGTGTGTCCTCAGCGTGTTTTCAGACGTGTCCCTCAACAGGCATGAACGCACCTTTGGTGCTTACAGCAAATATCTGCACTACATTTCCACCCTCACCCCCTTCTCCCCCCTCCTCACTGGGGCTGAAATCGATACGAGACTGTTGTTCTAGCAGTTGTCCTCATCTGGGTTTAAAAAGCAATATATGCTTTGAGTGGGACCTTCACAAGACCACAAGGTCTCCTTAGCTCTCAACAATCATCTGGCTGAAAAATGTGGATTTTTTTTTTTCCCCCCTCCTCTCTGGATTCCTTCCAAGCCGAGCGCTTGGGGGTTTAGCAGATGTCAGGAAGCAAAGACGTAGCTTACACTGGGATCACGGGGTGTTTAGGCAAAGCCTCCTGGTGAAGCGGCTGCTGCAGCACGAGGCGAGGCAGAAGGGTTTGTTTTCCTTCGCGGTGCTGATCTCCTGTGCAGGTAGGTGGCGGCTCTTTGCCCACACTGGGGTTGTGCTGTTGGTCCCAGCAGCAGGAGTGTGAGCCGGGAGCTTTGACTGAAGGATTCTGTGCTCTCAGCACGGAAGAATTGAGGGTGTCTGAGCCTGATCCAGAGTCACAGAATCACAGAATATGCTGAGTTGGAATGGACCAACAAGGGTCCTTCAGTCCAACCCTCAGCGCTGCACAGGACCATCCCCAATAGGACCATCACACCCTGTGCCCCAGAGGATCATCCAAACCCTCCTGGAGCTCTGGCAGCCTTGGGGCTGTGCCCACTGCCCTGGGGAGCCTGGTCAGTGCCCACTTATCCTCTGGGGGAAGAACCTTTTCCCGAGATCCAACCTGACCCTGCCCTGACACAGCTCCAGCCATTCCCTGGGTCCTGTCCCTGGTCCCCCCAGAGCAGAGCTCAGTCCTGCCCCTCCTCTGCCCCTGCCCAGGCAGTTGGAACTGCAGTGAGGTCTCCCCTCAGTCTCCTCCAGCTGCACACACCAAGTGCCCTCAGTGTCCTCACACGGCTTCCCCTCAGGGCCCTTCCCCATCTTCGTTGCCCTCCTTTGGACACCCTCTGATGGCTTCAGATCTTTCTCGTGTTGCGGTGACCAGGCAGCAGCTGGACACGCAGGACATACACGTGTACATCACTCCCTCAAGTTCCATCAGCTGGCTTTTCCATGGAGTCTGGTGTGTGTGCTGATGGGTCCAGGTGCTGGCTGGGTGGTGGGATGCACCTGGGGAGGTGCTCACACCTGCTCTTTTGGGAAAGCAGCACCTTGGTCCCTTTGCTTGGTGCCCCTGTGGGGTTCAGCTCTGCTGTTTGTTACTGCTGGTGCTCAGACACTCAGAGATGTGGTGAACATGGTGGTGGTGCTGGGTTGATGCTTGAACTTGGTGATTTCAAAGGTCTTTTCCAATGTTAACAATTCTGTGATTCTAAGAAGGGACTTTCAGGTGCTGGAAAGAAGGCAAAGGGTTGGCTGTGTGTCCCCTTTGGACTGTTAAGGACGGAGAAGTCAGTGGTGGTATCACCTCAGGATTAGTGTGGGGGCTCCTCAGCAATCTGAAAACGGGAGTGAAATGAACTGTGTGTTGATTGAATGAAAATCAAAACGGAAACAAAAACCAGGCTTACAAAATCATGCGGGCTCTGAGTCACGTGAAGGTGCAGCTGTTGCTCACCTTGTCTCTCACTACTAAAACTAGAAGCTGGCAGTGAAACTTGGGGGTAGTTAATGGAAAGAGGGTGAAGGTGCTGCTTCACCAAGCACGGTAATGAGTGCGTGGACCTTGGTGCCCTTAGTTTGGGGAGGCAGGTGACTTGTTTGAAAGGCACTGGGCAGATTTCTTGGCCAGCAGGTCAATCGATGGGTCTAGAAAGGACTTGCCTGAGATATATCCACTGTCATACCTCATCCCATAGTTGTGGATGTTTAGAGAATCCACATAGAGAAACCAGCCATGGGATGTCCATACTCCTGTGTTCTCCCTAAAAAGCCCTTTGGAGATGGTCAGAGCAGAAGAGCAGAAAATCTGGCAGTTACTGATGGTCTGTGGGGGTGCTGAAGTCTGCTGGGAACACTCCAAAGGTCAGGCCAAACGTGCTCATGTCAAGAACTTGCCCAACCTTCCAGCCTTAAGATGTGTCTGTGAGCACTGCCAGGCACTTCTCAGACCAGGGTCTGCCTCCTGTAAGGACCCTTGTTTCTAGGCTGTAAACTGGATGTCCCTGTTATTTAATGAATGTTCTGGTCTGCAACAGGTTTCACTTGAGATCTGCAAAGGTGTTTTGGAGCCCAAACCCTCCTGAGAGTGCAACTTCTCTTCCCAAAGCCAAGGGCACCTGTGTGGGGGGCCCCATGCCAGGACTAGGGTTGGTGGAGCAGCAGAGGAAGGGGGGTCACAGGAACAGGAGGAGGTCTGGCCCAGGAGGAAGGATGCTGTTTACGCTGGTTTGCCGCGAGTGAACGATTTGTCACTGGGTTTCATGGTAGAGCAAAGCATATTTACTCAGCTTGTTTGGCCGGTGAACAAGTGCTGGATAAGAAACTGTCAGATGGGAATCAATTAGAGACTTCAGCTCTGAGTGAATGATCGTATTTGACATCTGAAGCCCTGTGAAACCCAGTAAGGACAATGCTGCTATTTATATGGTTCTTTTCTGGTTCCTTCCCTCATCTGTGCTCTAATATTAGAGCTCTGACCCTGCGTGTTGCTCCCAGAGCTGACACCAGCCCTTTCACGTGGTTCCTGTGAAGAGATCTCTGTGTTTGTGAGGGGGAGGCTGCTGGCCAAGCCCTACATCCCTCTTCCCTTCTCCCTGGGGACAAGGCAGTGATTGCAGAGGGCTGACTTCTGCTGTGGAGAGCCCAGCACAGGTTCAGGTGTGTGCCCTGCAAGTCGTTCTAGATGTGGTGTGAGTGGCAGCTGAAGCCCAGGCTGTCGTGCAGCAGGGTCAGGGGGTGTTGCCAGGGGGCTGGTTGCTGTTTTGGCTCTGGGCTCTCTGCTTTGTGTGGCACTGTGGCCTTTTGCTCCTTTCCACTTGACTCCTGGGTATGTTGAATAGTGACATGACTTCCCTGGCTTCTGCTGGGGGTTGTCTTGTCACAAGAGCAGATGAAGTCACTGTCCTGGGTGATGATGGTTTGTGGCATGAGGAGGAGGTGGGAGTGGGTGCAGAAGAGCAGAAGGGGGGTGATTGCTGTTACAAACGAGCTCCTGCTGTCCTGGAGATCCTTCAAGGCTCCTGTGTTAGGGGCGAGTCACTGAGTCCCTGTCACCATGACATCTCCTTGCCTACGACTCAGCCCAGGCTGCCCAAGTGAGTGAGTCAGCAGGCAGTGACTCAGTAAGGTCACTGGACATACTTACCCTGCAGGCAGAGACAGTCCTGGCTGCATTTATGACACAGCTTGCCTAAAAACTCATCACTAAGTGGTGACTCTCTATATCCTTGCCTGGGGCCTCTGGACAGGCTGTTGTTCCTGTTCAGTGGGGTCCCAGGAACTGCAGCTCTTGGAAAGAAAAGCACACGTGAATCCTTTCTCTGTCTCCTGGAGAAACATCCCATCTTAAACTACGTGATGCCCTGGAGGAAGGTTTGCAGTGGGTTTGGCTCTGCCTTGGTACCACTAACTGCATCAAAGCATTTCCCTTGAGCACACCCAAGTGCTGAACGGGAATGTTCTTGTTATGAGCCAAGGAAAAGCTTTTCAGTGAGGTAAAGTAATTAGTTTGCTCTTCTTACCTCCGGACTTAATTTTGAGGTTTGCTTGAGGCTGACAGCACTTGATCTTATCATATCTTCTTTATCTCTTTTTCCTCCCTTTAATGATGATGCAAATAAGATTTTCAACTTCTTTTAACTGCTGGCTCTCTAGGAATGCTTCAGTGGAGGTGCAAAATCCAGTAGGGTCTTCTTAGATCTGTGTGTTGTCTGTAACCGTGGTGTTGTCCCTTGTACATCCCTTAGAAATAACTTAAAGTTTTGTAGAGTATTTGAAAGAGTTTTGGTCTGCAAGCTGAAACTTCCTCTTCTAGCAGTGGTGTGCAGTTAGATTTGGAGAGCTGGGGAGGTCAAAGCCCTGCCCTCTCCATGCCTGGCTTGCCGGACTGTTCCCCCTCTCACCCCCTTCCCCCTTCCCCTCCCATCCCCTGTGCCCCAGTGAGGTCTCTGCCCCTGGGGCTGCCAGCCCTGCTCTGGCAGCGTGTTGGGATCAGCCTTGGTGCCAGGCATGGGCAGTGGTGCAGCCTGGCTTTGCAGCACGTGGATGTGGACTTGGAAAAGAGAAGGAGCAGGTGAGTGTGCTCCAGGACAGGTCCTGTGCAGGTAGAAATGAACTGTTGGTGGCTCACACCCAGCAAAGTTGTCCTGCTTTTCAGTGATCCACTCCCTCCATAGTATGGCTGGAGCTGGTGAGGATCAATGGACAGGGCAGCTGGGAGAGGCAGTGTGACCCTGCTTGGCTGGGCAGAACATGTCACCCCTTTGTGCCACTCAGGACAGGAGTCCTGCCCTGCCCTGCCCCCGGTGTGTGCAGAGACAGGCTGAGCTGCTGAGCTGGGCAGGCTGCTGGGGGCTCAGCAAGTGGAAAAGTGCTTGGACCACTTCTGCCTCCTTCCCTGAATTTGAACAGGGCTGACCCTGCACAGAAGCACTGATGGCTGTCGAGGTAATAATTTACTGGGACAGGTATCCCAGTAATTACCCCTTCTAGGTGCATTGCACTGCCTGCACATGGCTTAATGCAGGGGGCAGCAGAGGTGGGGGTGGGTTTTGCCCTCCTCGATGTGTTCCAGGGAATGCGGAGCACGCTCTGGCAGGGAAGGCGGGTGTGCAGTGCCTTTGGGTTCGGTGGTTCCTGCGGAAGCCGCTCTCCTTCCCTTCCCAGTGGGTGGAGAGCAGCCTGTGCTCTCATCTGTCATGGGGTGATGCATGTCCCATGGCTGTTCTTGCTCTCTTGGCTCATCCTGAGCAGATGCATGAGGACAGGAGGGGTGGGAGGGCAGCTAAAATGGGACACGGCCTCGTGTTGTGGAGTGGTCGTGAAGCTTTCCCGCTCCAGACACGTGTGTGCACCCTGGAGTGGAGCAGAACCTGTGCCTGGGGGCCTTAGGAGTTGGACCTTTGCAGGGAGAAGGCACAGGCTGTGGCACTGGAGGCTCTGGGAGATGGCAGACTGGCAGGACATGACCTGCCGTGGCAGCACTGCCATCACCCAGCCCTGCCCTGGGGTGCTCCCCCGGCCTGCCCCCGGCTCCAGGCAGCTGCTGAGAGCCTTGGCAAGTTGTCACTGTTGCTTTTGCCTCTAACGCCAACACCAGGAAGCACACACTGAAATGAACTGAGATGGCTGGAGGAAAGCCAGAGTCTCTCCATGGCTCCTGCTGGAGTCACTCCCACTGGAGTGCTTAGGGCCTGAAGTGTCCCTGGATCAGCTCCGGGCTGTAAGTTCGACACTGTAAGATGGGCACTGATGAGCAACCCCTGGGTTCCCAGGAGATATACCTTGAGTAAATGCATCCATACACTTGTAAAGTTGTAATTGCACCATGCATTGACAATGCAGCTTATCCTGGTACCACTGGAAGACTGTCATAAAAGTTTATAGCTGCAATGGCTAGGTGGTCCTGGAATGACTGTGGTGTTCTTTCTGCTGGTCAGTTTTTAATGGGGGTGGCTCTTGGCTTTTCTTTTCTTTTCTTACAGTCTGCTTTAAAGCTCCTGGTTTACAACAGCTCTGCTCCTGCCAGCTCCTGGCCTGGCTGCACATCCCAGCGAGGATGGCAGCATTCCCAGCAGCACAGGCACATCCAGGTCACTTCCCGGTGCTGGTCCCTCCATGCCGCAGTTGCTGTTGGGTTTGGCCCTGGCTCTGTGCCCAGCACTGCTTCTCAGGCTCTGGGGTTTTGGTGTGATGTGCCAGGCCAAGCAAAGGTGATAGCTGGCTGTCCAAGTGTCTCTGGGCACGCAGGGCTTGTGACTTGCCTGGATTTCATCCTCTGCTCAGCCTTGCCTGGGTCTTGGATTCATCCTGCTGCAGGGGAGGATTCTGGATGCTCATCAGTCAAACATCCTGCTGTCTCTTGCCCACAGATTTTATTGGTGTGCCTTGGTTTCCTGGCTCATAGGTGAACTAATAAGCAACAAAGCTATTTTCTCTCTTTTCTTGTGTAGAGCTGCTTCATGGATTTGATTAGGGATTTTTTGTGTGGTGTGAAATGGTGACAGGTCACCAGAGCTGATGTGCATCCTCCCAGAGCTGCTGGAAGAAGGAGAGGTTGGATGGATGAGGAAAATGAGCCCTCCTGCCTTGGATCCAGCTGTTGGGTCAGAAAAATGCTGGAAAAGGCTGGAGGGAGGTTGCACACTGCTGAGTCCTCCCTCCGTGCTAGAGTTCCTTGTCTGGAGCAGCAGGGAAAGTCCTGGAGAGCCCCAGGCACCAGGAGCAGAGGGGACAGTGCCAGCCTGGGCTGGGGGAGGCAGCTCCCTGTGGAGCCCCCAAAGTCCCTGCCTGCCACATGATGTGTGTAATGGCAAGTTTTTTCATACTCTGCTACTCAGAAATTGTTTCATCTGCAGTTGGAGAGTCCTGCTGGGCTTTGGGGTGCCGAGATGTGTTTGGAGAGGGGAGATCCCCACCCTTCCCCCAGCTGTGTGAGCTGTGGGAACTGCCCCGGGACTCAGATCACTGTCACTGCTCTAGGGGGGGAAAAACACCCAGGCAAACACTGTGGGTAACTCTGCAGCCGAGAAGGGGATGGTTTGGGAATCAGTGGTATTTTTACAAGCAGACATTGGTGTGTGTATTCCCAGGTTGCTTTATTGCTCAGGACTGGGCTGCTTTACTGGCCAGCCCGGGTTATTGCAATCCATTACTCTCAGGGGAAATCAGGCCCTGGGGAGGATGTTTGCAACCATGAGCCCTTTTCCTTTGCCTTTTTTTTTTTCCCCTTTCCTTTCCCCTAGGAGCTGCTGGAATGGAGCTGGGGCCCTGACAAACCTGTTGTCTTTCACTGCATCTGTCCCCACACAGGGTGGAGGGCAGGGCAGGGCCCTGTCCCGGCAGGCTCCACTTGTGTCTCCTCCTGTCCCTCTGAGCTGCCTCTTGCCTTTGGGATGGGTCACTCCTGTCTCCCAGGAGCCCTGCTGCTCCTTGCACATGCCTTTCCCTAGGGAAGAGGTGTCCTTAGCAGCCTGATGACACGTCCCATGGTGCTTTCCTCAGGAAGCAGTTACACCACTCAAATGGGGAAAACAAATGTCTCTTTTTTTTTTTTTTTTTTTTTTTAAATCTGCAGTTTTTTTGGAGCTGGCAGGTTAAAGAAACACTGTTAATCAGGGTGTAGGGGAAGAGCTTAGCTCTGAGTAGTGGGGCTGGTCCCCTGCAGGGTTTTGCTTAGATAAGCAATTTTATCAAATCAGGGAGGATACATGAGGCTTTGGGCTATTAATTCTGGATTTATTCCTAGTGCAGGTCAAAAAAAGGTGAGAGTGTGTGTGTGTGTCATTACCCTGCAGTTCTGTACAGCAGCTCCGTGGTAAAGGAAGAACCTGAACAAACAACTGGGAAGGCAGCGAGATGCTTCGATTAGGGCAGCTGCTTGGTGAGGAAGTTTGTGCTTGTGTTTAATCAGTGATGTTGGGTGTGTGGGGCTCAGGCCTGGCCTCCTCAGCTTCTGGGCCTGTCAGGAAGAGAGATTTGGAAGCAAAACCAGTGAGAGATACATGTATATCTCAATCTTACTTTTTAAATATGTATTTTCTGTGTTACAGAGGCTTTCCTGGCATTCCTTGTGCCAGGGAAGTAATGTGGCTTAGACTGAGGTTTCCTGCACTTTAAGCAAGGACCCTCTTCTCTGACCTGCAACAGAGGGCAAAGGATGTTTTCCTGGCACAGGGTGGGAACCTGGGTCAGGGATCCTCACCATCATGAGGGCATGTAGTGACAGGACAGGGGGGAATGGCTTCAGACTGACTGAGAGTAGGTTTAGATGAGGTACTAGGAATAAATTCCTCCCTGTGAGGGTGGTGAGGCCCTGGCACAGGTTGCCCAGAGAAGCTGTGGCTGCCCCTGGATCCCTGGAAGTGTCCAAGGCCAGGTTGGATGGGGTTTGGAGCAACGTGGGCTAGTGGAAAGTGCCCCTGCCCATGGCAGGGGGGTGGAATGAGATGAGCTTTGAGGTCCTCTTGGCCCAAATCATCCTGGGATTCCATAATCCCCTCCATGAGCAGCTGCAGGTTGGAGGGAAGGGAGGGCAGCCCTGCTTCCCTGCCAGTCCCCAGGACACCCACCGCTTCCTCAGCACTGCTCTGCTCTCAGGGGAAGCTCCCAGAGGCTCGGCAAGAGGTTCCACAACCTGTTCCTATAAGAGAAATCTCTCTGACGCGGCAGAAATACAAACAAAGAGCTCTTCTTCAGTGTTTACTTTTATTTTTAGAAGACAATAAGTGAGCGGAGCAGGATGGGGGCGGAAATGGTGGCTCTGAAGTCCAGGACCCCCTCCGCCCTCGCCAGGAAGCTCACGCTGCACGTGCGCCTGGCTGGGATGTTTGTAGACAAAGAGTTTCTTGATGCTTTTTTTCTCCCCCCGCTACAGTTCCCTTGCCCACAGGCAAAGAGGATTTGCTGGCTGACATGCTGGAGTCTCGCAGGGAGCCGGGCTCTGGGTGCTGGGTGACCGTGGCTGTGCCAGGCTGTGCCTGTTAGCGGCGGTTTGCCTTGGGTGGCGGGAGAGCTTCCCGATTTTTCTCTTTTCTTGGATCAGGGAATTGCTGCGTGGTGCTGGTGCTGGTGAGAACAGGAGGCTGAGGTGGCTCACACATCCCTCCATCTTTCCTCGGCGCGACGGACCTGGACGGAGCTGGCGCTTCCCGGCTCAGCCGCCGCCTGGCTCAGTGCCCTGCCGGTGCCCTGGTGCAGGATGAGTACGTAGCCCTGTTTCTCTTGTTCCTTTGCTGTGCCTCTTGGGGTGCCAGGATGTCCCTGGTGAGCCACAGGGCTCTGCCACAGCCTGTCACAGCGATGGGTGTCAGTGTGTGGCTCCTTTGTGTCTGCTCTGGCCAGGAACCACTGACAGCTCCTATGACGCCCCTTTTCTTCTTCCACCAAGGAGAGATGCCATGAAAAAACAAGCTGAAAACCAAGGAATATTATTCTCCTTGTCATGCCAGTGAATGGGGCTGTGGTTGGACCAGGTTGTTGGATAGATATCCCAGCTGGCTGCTCCAGGACCATGTGCTCCTCGGGGAGCCGTGCTCTGTGCAGGGACACGCGGCCTCCTGGTACCCTGTTTGGAGCTGTGTGAGTTATGGTGCTGCTTTCCTTGGGGGTTGGAGTTTTCTCTGTGTCTATGGTGTCTCTTCTGTTTCTGTGGCAAAGGATCCCGATGTGAAGCAGCCCCTGGCATAGCGATGGGCAGATGCCCCTTGTAGGGGTCACGTTCTGCCGTGGTGCTGGGGACACTCTGTAGCCAGGGCTGTGGCTGGTTCATGGGCAGATAGCACTCCTGTTTGTGCATAAAGCAGCATGCAAAGGCTCTTTCATACAGCCTGTGACTGTCATAGCATGGCACAATCCCCGCTCTCCATGGTCTGGTCCTCTTGCAGAGCTCCTGCTGGGATCTGCAACTCTGGAGCCAGTGGTCAAAACAAAGGCTGTCTGCCTTTGTAAGGAGGAAGAGGGCATGGCTGCTGGCTGGGAATGAAATGGAAGAACTGCTGCTGCTTTGGGGAGTTGGTGATGCAGCCCAGCCTGCCCTGCATCTGCCAGGGTGTGATCGATGGGTGCCTGGGATGGCCTGGCCTAACCTGCATCCAGAGAGACTTGATCTTGCCTTGAGTGAGCTTTCTCCATCCCCTCGAGCTGGCAGGGAAGGGAGTAGCTTGTTCCCGAGTGCTTGCCAGTCCTAACAGAGACTGTTTTACATGGACTCCGTGGCAATCCCAGTTCCTGCTGGGCAGCAGCGTGGAGGGGAGCTGGAGAGGAGCAGGGCTGTGTCCCCCCTGCCGTGGCAGCACTGGGGGATGGCAGGCAGCCTTTGCCAGTTATCAGCTCCCACTCTGAGCTCCTCCAAATGCCTTTGCCTCAGAGGGATGTGGGGTTAATGCCTCTTTGTGGACTCCAGCTCATCCCCTGTGCTGCTCCACTCCTGGGGGGTGTAACCCATAGCAGAGTAGCAGCTTCCTCAGCCCAAAGCTCCCTTGATCACAAAGCCCAGCCCAAGGGGTAAAGCACTTTAAAGGCTGTGTGTGCAGCCCTGCCTGGCTGATTTCTTCCCTCTCTGCTGTGGGTGTTGAGGGGACGTTGTGTTGTTCAGTCCCGTGAGTAGTGTGTCCATGTCCCTCCCTGTGGACAAGTGCAGCTCTGCTCCCTCCCTGAGCTGGGGCAGACTTTATAACTCCCAGCAGTCCTCTGCCAGCTCCTCACCCCAAGCTGGCTGTGGCTGTGGTAAGAGTTTATGGCATCGCTCTTATTCCACGTGAAGCATTTGCCTGAAAGTTTCTCCTTCTTTTGTTTTTGTCCTTGTCTTTCCCAAGTGGCTGCTACTGGAAAGGGTGAGGGGATTTGGCAGCTTGGGCAGCCCCTTTGAGGGCTGCAGGGCTGTGTGGCGCACGTGACATGGGCGCTGTCCCTGCCTGGGGACACAGGGCTGCTCCCTGGCTCTGGTCTGGTGGGGCTCAGGGGCTCCCCTCGTGCCTGATGAGGTACCAAGCTTTCCCACCTTACCTGGCACCAGCAAAGGGGTGGCGGGGGGGTGTGTGGGCAGGGACTGGGAGTCCCTGTGCCAGCTGCTCTGGGTCAGGGTGGCTGCAGAGCCTGGCACAGCTGCTTCTCCCTCCTCCGATCTGAGCAGTGACTGTGAAACTCTTGCTTCCTCCTCATTAAGTGCTGATTTGGTGGCACATGTGATAGTTAAGGGCACAAAATGCTTTCAGTGACTATGAATTGAAAGCAAGAGCAGACAAACAAAACCAAGCAAGTTCCCAAGAATTCCCGAATGGTCTGTATTTGCTCTTGGCAAAAGGGGATTTTCTCCCCTTTTCTTGGGAGGAACCTGCTGAAGCTGTTTATTTCCACACTCTGCTTGGCTGGGACCATTTTATGCAAAGGAGTCAAAATCACTAATGTAGAAACAAGGGGTTGCCAGGCCAGTGATCCTCACTCTGCAAATACTGCACAAGATTTGGCTAAAAATGGAATGACTGGAGAGTGTAGGAGCCAAACCTTCTTTTGAGAGAAGACAAGTGTGGCTGTCCCTGTAAAGGGTCCTGTGTGGGCTGTGGGTTTGCATCTCCTGATGTATGGAATAAATCCTCTTCTGGGAAGCAGCTGCTGCAAGACCATGGGACCAAACCTTCAAGGAGCATCATTTTGGTCCTGTGCACATCTGGAGAGTTTAACTTTGTCTGATAGAACGATCCCCTAGGCCTAGTGGCAGCATTGGAAAAATGGAAGGAGTAATCCAGGTTTGCTGCTGTTCAGCTCTGTCCTGCAGTGACAGCAGCAGGGAGCCTTTTCCAAGGTCAGTTTGTGTCCAAGTACCCTCTCTCAGAGGGAAAAGGCCAGGTGCCTCTCAGGAGTCAGGAGCTCACAGCTCCCTGGATGTCCTTTCCTCCAGCTCATGGAGGAAGAGGAGTCTTACCTCTTGACCCAGGGACTGTGTCTGTTCACTGTGGGTGTCTGGACAAGTTTCAGAGAGCAAACCCATGGCCAGAGGTGTTGGCAAGACAAGACGCAGCTCCTTCTGTGTCTGTCTGTAGAGGGCAAACCCCTGTTTTTTTTCTGTTCAGTGAGAATTTCAACTGCACTGTTCTGCCTGCTAAAACCTGGTTTGGCATGAACTGAGGAGGAGGGCTGGGAACTGCTCCTTCCAGCCCCTGGGTGCTGTGGTTCCCTGTGCACAGCCACCAGTGGGTTTCGAAGCGCTCAGCACTCACAGAAGCCCATCTGTGGCTGTGGTGTCAGTCCCTGGCACTGCAGCAGAGAGCCCTGCTCAGCTGTGTTACCATGTAGGAAGGGGTTTGCCCTCAGGTGAGCTCTTCACGGGGTGCTGGTGACAGGACAGAGGTAGAGAGCACAAACTAAAGCACCAGGGAATTGCACTTAAAACACCAAAAATGCCCTTTTACTGGGTTAGTCTGCCCAGACAGGTTGTGGAGTCTTCAGCCTTGGAGACATTCACAACTGGAGTAGAAGCTGTCCTGGGCAGCTGGCTGGGAAGTGTTTGGACTGGGTGATCTCCAGAGGTTCCTCACCACCCTCAGCCATAGCATGGTCTTAATTCCTGAAGCACCAGGTGAAGGTTTTTCCTGTGACTGCCACTGTTTAAGGAACATTTCCAGCTGCGTCAGCTCTTCCTCACTTTCCTTCCCTGCCTCAGGACCTGGGGCTCCTGGTCAATGGCAAGATGAATATGAGTTGGCAGTGAGTGCTCTGGCAGCCAAAGGGCCAACCATGTCCTGGGGAGCATCAGGCACAGCATCACTGGGGGAGGGAGGAGATTGTCCTGCTCTGCTCCGTCCTGGGGGTAGTTTGGGGCACCACAGTATCAGAAGGATCTAAAGCTGTTTAAGAGTGTCCAGAGGATGAACATGAGGATGGTAAAGGGTCTAGAGAGGAAGCCATAGGAGGATCTGCTGAGAGCACTTGGCTTGTTTAGCTGGAGAAGAGGAGATGGAGCACAGACCTCATCAGGGTCTGCAGCTTCCCCATGAGGGGCAGCTCCGATCTCTGCTCTCTGTGAGCAGGGACAGGACCCAGGGAACGGCTGGAGCTGTGTCAGGGCAGGGTCAGGTTGGATCTCAGGAAAAGGTTCTTCCCCCAGAGGGTGGTTGGCACTGACCAGGCTCCCCCAGGGCAGTGGGCACAGCCCCAAGGCTGCCAGAGCTCCAGGGGCGTTTAGACAACACTCGGAGGGCCAGGGTGAAACTGTTGAGTTGTCCTGTGCATTTTGCCTTTTAAATTCTCTGCAATCTGCAGAGTGTGCAGAAGTTTCTTCTTCGTCAAAAATTTCCTGCTTCCTCTGTACTTCAGGAGCCCAAGGATGCCTCAGCTTTGTTTCAGCTTTCCAGGCAAACTAGGGAAGAGCATCCCTTGGCTAAGAGGTGCTGAGAAAGCGATGGAGGAAAGCAGGTTCATAATTAGCTGCCTGACCCTGCCCTGCACTCCTGGTGCTGCTGTGTGAGGGTGAGCAGGAGAGACATAAGTGACAGTTATCTCTGCAGGCTCAACTTCCCAATCCCTAATTTGTCCAAGTGAATCTTAACACTGGGTAATGAACTGGATGATTTGTCCAATGCTGAAGGGCAAACCCCATTAGCTGTGTTGTAATAAAATTTCCCTGACACCTCTCTCCATATCAGACACAGTGATTAGATCCATAACTACTTGGTTGAGGTTGCAGTCTCCAATTTACAACCAGAAAAATATTTCTGGCTGAAACCGGGGTTTCCAGGCTTCCACCTCTCAGTTGTCATAGAATCATAGAAGGGTTTGGTTTGGAAGAGAGCTTAAAGATCATCTCATTCTGTTCTCTGCCTGGATTTTGTAAGATTTTCTGAGGGTTAATAATTTTTGGGAGATGCTTTCTCCTGCCTTGGCAGCCCCAGCTGGGCCAGGAGGGAAGCAGTTTGTTTGGTTATGTGCATTAATACAAATTCAGTCCTGGAGCAGGGTTCCTGATGAGCAAGTGTGACTGAGGGTGCAATTCAAATATTCCTTTTGCATCAGAGTCCAGCACTAGTGAAGCAAAATAATGAGTTGCAAATAATTTTCTCTGTTGTGTGTTTTCCCCCCACAAATTGCCTTTGAATGTAAATGCTGGAGCAGACAGCAGCTCCGCCATGGAGACTGAGGCCAGGCGGAGATTTGTCTGAAATTCAGTGATGCTGAAAGCTGGCAGCTGCCTTTTCCTGTCTCCCACAGGGTAAATGAGCAATAGGCAGGTGAGTGAGAAGCACGTCAGGGTTTGGGGCTAAAAGCACCGGTGTCATGAGCTGGAACAGAGGAAAATGGAGCAATGTTGTGATATGGCACAAAAAGCACTGAGAGGCCTCTTTTTAGTGGGTGGATTTTCCCTCTCTTATCCCTAATGGAGGAAGGCTTTATGCTGAAGCTTTCTCTCCTGATAGCTTTGGGCACTTCCCTGTGGTCCTCGGGTTTTGCTTTCAGAAGTAGCAGTGAGCATCCTCCCAGGCCTGGGGGGTGCAGCCATGTGCCATGAGGGGGGCTGTGCTGTGGGATGGGGCTGTGGCTCCTACGAGGCTCATGAGTGCTGTGTGTCCTGTGCATTGGCTGTTCCCTTGGGCAGCAAAGCCCTCATCCCACAACAGTGTCTGCTGATGGTCTCACCCCATTGATTCCTTTTTCTTCCCATCTCCATGTTGTTCTCTGTAGTGCCAGGCTGGCCTGGTGCCAGGACAGCCTGGATATGCTGTTTTTTTTCCCCACAGTATCACTGAGCCACACCAGTTCCTACTCCTGAGGGAGGGTTTCTCTTTCCCCGGTAGTTCATCCTTGTGCCTTGGCTTCCAAATGGGGCATCTCCCCTCCCTCAGCACCCCAGACTGCAGGATAACGAGCATGTGGCCCTGTAATTAATAAATGACCGTCAGTGTGGCAGCGAGTAAATGTGTTTGAGGCACTCTTGCCAAGCCAGGCTTATTTGCTGGGGTTAGGAGGAGGCACTAATAATTTTTGGCTGCTACTGCGAATTAGAGGGGAGGAAGGATATATGAAAGTAAAAGCCATAGTTCTTATTCACACATTTCCTTTTTACTGCTGAGTAAGAAATTAATCCATTAGCTAATGCAATCCATCATCAATCCAGTGACTGATAATCATCCTGACAGAGGACAGCACATCCTGCTTTAATGTCGGAGCAAGGAAGGGAGGTTTGCCCCACAGAGTGTGCTGTCACACCAGTGTGCCCTGGCTCATGGCTGCCGGGATCATGGAATCATGGAGTGGTTTGGGTTGGAAGGGACCTTAGAGCTCATCCAGTCCCCCACTCTGCCATGGGCAGGGACACCTTCCACTAGCCCAGGTTGCTCCAAGCCCCGTCCAACCTGACCTTGGACACTTCCAGGGCTGGGGCAGCCACAACTTCTCTGGGCAACCTGTGCCAGGTCCTCCCCACCCTCACAGGGAACAATTCCTTCCCAATATCCATTATAAGCCTTCCATCCTTAAGCTTAGAGCCATTAAGATCCCTTAAACTGAGCTCATTGTTCAGGCCTGAGGGGTGGGATAAGCTGAAGCCACTGGGTGGGACGATGCTGGACCAGACATTTCTGGGGTTCTTGGCCCCATTTGGGTGGGAAGTGAGTGTTTTCCCGTGCTGGGCATGTGGCTGTTCTCTTGTGCTGGGCTCGAGTGTCACTCCCCTCTCTGTTTGGAGCTGAGGATGTCCCATGCTCTGTCCAGCTCTGTACTGGGCAAGCTCTCTTGTCTCTCTCCCTTCCATTGGCACAGGCTGGCACTGTTGGAGCACAGATATCTGCATGCTGGAGCATGGTCTCTTGGCTGCCTGGAGCCCAGGAGGAGCTGCTGTGGCCCCTGAGGTGAGGGGCAGGATGGACCTTGCCAAAGAGGGAGTCAAGGCTGGACCATGTTCCCCATCTCTCACACCCTGATGGCTGGGAGAAAATATGTGCTGGTTTTGGGGAAGCCAAGCTGACACCTGGCCCTCCAATGTGAGCATTCAGCATGCACTATGCCTTAGTTCCATTTTCATGTTTCAGGGAGAAATATGGGAGAGACTGGAGAGAGAGGCTGTGCCTCACCGTGCCAAGGAGCAGTAGGTGCCAGGGCTCAGGGCTTCCAGCCTGTCCCTGTGTTTCAGTGTTTTCATACAGCCTGACAAACACCTCCTGGCATCACAGCACTCCTGGGAAGTGGTGGGAGCCACTGGGATTTTTGGGCAGTTGTAGTTTTTGATTGGAGGAATGTCCCGTGAACTGGCTGTGACTGAGGAAGGTGTGAGTGACAGTGCTGAGAACCAGGTACTGTCACAGCTGAGGTTTCACTGCAGCAGTGGTTAAATACATCTATTTAATCTCTGTCCATTATGTCAGCTTTCCAGAGCGAGTGCTGTGTTAGGAAAACAATTATTCCTGAGTCCCTTTATATTTGATCTTGTTTTTCACATTAAGTTGCAGGGAGGTTTTGCTGTTCCAGGGAGGATCCCTTGGGAAGCCTGTGCTGGGCTGAGCTGTCCTGGCTGTGCAACAGCCACCAGTGGCCACTGCTGGATGCTCCCCACCTGTGAGATCTGAGCTGAGATCACTGGAGGGATCCCAGGGGTGTGAACACAGTGCATGTGCTGGTGTGTGACGGGGGCTGAAGTGAGGACAGGAGGCAGGAGGGCTGCTCTCACCCCAGAGCTGGGGAATGAAGGAAGTGGGATAAAACCTCTTGCCCTTGGGATTTTCTTTTTCTGCATATGGAAATCATTGCTGGCAGGGATGTGAGGTGCAAGCGCTGGGGAGGGACAGGATGGGCCAGGCCCAAGGGCAGGAGTGCAGGCCCTGCTTGGTTTAGTCCCCTGAAGGAACACTGTGGAGTCCCTGGCTTTCTGCCAGTCTGGGGGTAAAAGAAAAACAGGGATGATAAACGGATTGAAGCTGGGATGTGTCAAACCCTACAAGAGGAGGGGCTACACAAGAGCTGGAGAGGGACTTTTGATAAGGGTGTGTAGTGATAGAACAAAGGGGAATGGCTTCCAACTGCCCGAGGGCAGGGTTAGTTGGGATATTGGGAAGAAGTTCTGCCCTGTGACAGTGGTGAGGCCCTGGCACAGATTGACCAGAGAAGCTGTGGCTGCCCCATCCCTGGGAGTGTCCCAAGGCCAGGTTGGATGGGGCTTGGAGCAACCTGGGCTAGTGGAAGGTGTCTCTTCTCGTGGCAGGTGTTGGAACTGGATGAACTTTAAGGCCCCTTCCAACCCAAACCACTCCATGATTCTGTGAAACCCCTCTTGGCTTGGTCTTCCTATTGCTCTGAGTGTGTGTTCACAGACACTCTGTGTGCTTCAGGCCCTTGCACAAGGCAGGACCCGCTCGAGGACCTGCTGGGTCCCCCCAGCTCATCTTATGAGTGGGGCAGGCAGGAGAAAGGGGGCGTTGGACACTTGTGCTGTCCTGTGCACGTGGGGTACAAACCTCCCTGTGGAGAGCAGCCAAAGCACAGGCTCCACTGGTTGAGCTCTCTAGTCTTTTCCCCAAAGCTAACTTTGCCTTTGCAGACACAAAGGCGGGTCTGTGTCCCTGCCTTGGCAGGGCTTGCCGTGGCCCAACGTTGGCTTTGTGTGCCCCCGGCTCCGGGAGCCGCAGATGGGCCGGGACGAGCGGCCTTTCAATGCCGGGATTGTCTGCGCTGCCCCCACCTCCCCTGGGGGACAGGCCCCCCCACCTTGCTGCTGCCTCGGGCTGCTCTGAGTTCCCAGCACCCCCCTCCCGAGCCAGGCAGTGCCTTGGGGCACAGAGCGACCCCAGTCTCGCTGCCCCTCTGTCCCTGATGGTTCCCTTGCTCTTAAGGGTGCCACCCTCCCAGAGCAGGGAGGAGGATTCATCCGAAGGGCTCATGGTCCTGGCTGGATGGGGATGCACCAACCTCAGCCTTTGCCATGTGCACTCTCTGTGGGTGAGAGAAAGGGACGCAGGATATCCCCGTTCCAGCAAGGCTCTGGTGCTGTGCCACAGGACAGACGGATGGGGATCCCTCTGGGAATGCGTGGCCCAGCAGGTGGAGGGACCAACCCTCTGCAGTGCTGCTCCCTGACTCCCTTCCCTCCTCTGGGCTCCATTTGTCCAAATCTGTCTCCTGGCAGGATTCTGACCCCTCTGTGTTTACTTCCTGCACATCCTGTCTGTGTGGGGACGGCCAGGGGGTCTGGCAGCTGCCACCAGAGCCGTCTGCTCCCTCTTTTATCTCCCAGAGTGGAATTTCAGGCTGAACTCTTTCACTGAGAAGCAAGTACTGACCGTCTCTGATCCCCCACGCAGCCCCCCTGCTTTCCGGATGGAGGTGGGAGGAGAGGAGGGAGTAGTAGTAGCAGGAGATTGTTGCTGTTGCAGGGTGTGTCCCCAGGGACAGTGGGAGGTGTCCCCGTCTCTGTGGGGTGGGGGACACGAGAGGGCAGTGCAGTGCCGCTGCTCTCACAGCTCTGGTACTCGTGGGAGTGGGGTGCACTCCTGGCATCCCCTCCCCTGTGCTCAACCCTCCACCCTGCCCTGACCCCAGTATCCTCCTTGCCCCTAACTCAGTGTGCTCTTCCCACAGTCCCAGGTCTTTTTTGGGTGGCCAAATATCTCATGGAAGATGCCTCTCAAAGAATTCTTTGTTTTCACAAGGGTTGTCTCTTTAGGAGGACAGACCTTGTGCTTTTGGAGCACTGGATAAAGCTTCTACCAAAGGAGCATCTGTCCCATAGCACCCTGTGGGAACTGCTGCTGTCCCTTGGCAGGTCCCCTGCCTACCCCTTGTGCCAAGGCATGGCAATGGATGGTACCACATGGATGGGCTGAGAGGGGCTTCACAAATGCTGCTCTTGCTCTGGTGCTGTGAAATGTGACCCTCCTGGGGCTTCTACATGCTCCATCCCTGGGTTACAGCTTCGGGAAGAGGGAAAAGCTCCTCTGCAGAAGATGGTGGTTAAGACATCAAGAGCATTGAAGCAGGAGGGACATAACAAATGTAATTGTCAGGAGGTGCTTTCCTCTGTGGCCATTAGCTGTGTGAGATGGACAGAGATGCTCTGCACAGAAATGTGCTCTTTGCCCGTGTCAGAGGCAGCTGAGGTGTCAGAGATGTCAAGATTGTCAAAATGGCGATACCCATCCAAGCTCTTGCTCCAGAGGTGCTGGCTCTGGCTGGGCAGAGGTGCTAATCCCTTGGGAATGAACAGGAGGCAGAGTGCTAAGTCTTTTTTTCCTTTTTTTTTTTTTTTCCCCAGCCCTCCTTGTATTTCTGACGTAGAAATTCCTCACTCAGTTTGCTGAGCTGGCTTAGTTGAAGACTCGACTAATTTCTGGAGGATTAATTATTCAGAGAGTATGGAGAGAGAGGGTAATGCCTGCTCCTAACTCTGCAGGCAAATCTGCTCAGGGTTCCTTCACCTGGAGCTGGCCCTTCCCCACATGTCCCTTGGCACATCCTCTGTGCAGATACATATTGGGGAGCACATTTTAATGGAATTGTGTGTGTTGCTCTGGTCCTTTTTCTTATGATTTCAGCTTGTGCTGCTGTTCTTCCTTCCTGCAGGTCCCTGTGACTGATGTTCCTGTCCCAGCCTCCCTGTTTGTGGTGGGCACCTCCACCTTGGCCAGGGCTTTCACAGAGGGCCTTCGGTCACGGGGCTCTCACAGGATCTGCAGAGATCTGGTGACAGTGCTAGGATTTTGGGGGATCCTTGTGCCCTGTCCCTGTGGGTGGGATGGTGCTGGTCCTCCTTGTGGCCATGACTACATCCTGCTCCCTGCTCCATCCAGGGCCACTTTGGAGGGAGCATGCAACAAGCTGCAGCGTGGGTGATACTTGTTCCTTTAAAGCCCTGTTGTTGTGCTCAGGATAATTCCTCAGATGTGCAGTGACAGCAGCTGTTTTTCAGGTTGCAAATAGCTCCATGCCCTGGAGAGCATATAAAGGAATATATTTCCTTGATCTCCACAGGCTCTTGATGTGCTGATGAAAGCAGATTCCCTGTTCAACAGCAAAGTAAGGGCAGATTGGCAGTTTCTTTCCTTTCCATGCTCCTCTTCTTTTTCCCCACGGTGTTTTGGGAGGAAGAGTCTGTCAGCATCCTTTGGACCCGACTGCAGTGTTTTGGGATTACTCAGGGATCCAGCCCCTTGCTGCAGTTGCAGGAGGGTGCGGGAGAGACTCCCAGCCATGCTGGGCTCCCTGCAGCCCTGCCAGTAGTGCCTGGAGAGAACACGAGCTCCTCAGGGGAGTGCTTACACAGAGTGATTTTGTGCTGTGTGTTCCTCTGCACAAGGGCTTTTGGCAGGAGGCAGAGTTTCTCCTGGACACCATGGTACAGGCACAGCTGTCACAGCTGGAGGAGCCTGGGCCACCCAGGGCTTCTAAACCCCCCCTTCTCAGAAGGCAATACCCAAACCTTCTGTTTTCCTGACCTGTGTGAAGGGGCAGCTTTGCTGCTAGTGACCGCAGTGCTTTTTGTTTGTGTTTTGGCAGCATCATTACAATTAACAGTCAATGTTTTATTAATAACCTGCAAATAGCTGCTCACAGCCGAGCGGTGGGATGTGTCTCTGCTCTCTCCCAGGCTGAAGGGAGCTGCCAAAAGCACCAGTGTTCAAAGCTGACACGTTTAGCTTCTAAACCCTGTGGGCAGAGCAGGATGTGCAGCTGCTGGGGCTGCTTCGTGGGGCTGCAGTCACCTGGGTGCTGAGGTTCACCCCAAAAACAGGGGTTTTCATGGGTCTCACAGGCAGCACGTAGCAGAAACACACCGAGCTAAGGAGTGCTCTGCCTGCAGCAGCCCCCCGTGAGCTGTGCTGTGGGACAGAGCAGGGGACCTTGGTGGGCAGCTGCTGTCACCACAAAGGGCCATCCTGTGGTTCCCACACCGACTGCAGGAGTTGACATTTCACACCAACTCATTTCTCAGGCGTTCTGCAGACATCTTGGTTTTCCAGTTTTTCCAACTTCTCTTCCCTCTGGAGTTTGGAAACCTGTGGGCATCTTTGCTTGGATCAGAGCAGCTCTGAATTTCAGCTGTTATTTCCTTCTCTAAGTCCACTTTCAGCTGGGTCCTGCAGGGGCTTCTGCACGAGGGGTCTAAAGGGGTGAGGAAATGTTGGGAGAGGATGTGAATGGCTCAGCTTCACCCTGCAATGGGAAGCTGGGAGGATCTGGAACAGGAAAGCCGAGGGGAAATGAGTGAAGGATGGGCTGTGTTTATGGAATTGAGCCCAGCCCTGTGGCAGACATGGGGACTGACACCACAGAGGAGTGCTTGGCTGCACGGGGTGTTCCCAGAGCCAGGCTGAGACTGTGGAATGGCCTTTCCAAGCAGCAAAGCACTCTGGCAGTGAAGGTGTTTGAGGGAGTTGCTTCAAGCACCTGTCTTCAAGCACCATTACTATCCCATGGGTGCTCACACTTTCTGGGGATGGAGTTGTGTAAGCCCCCTCCACACACTGTGTTTGGGAAGGTGCCTGGATCTCTGTGGTGTGGAGCCTGGCACAGCATCCAAGACAACAGGTTCCCTTGGAAAAGAGTGGGAATAGGCAGCTGTGAGCCCAGAGGGCAGCAGAGCAGTGTCAGGTGTGCAGGTCACACTCAGGAGCTGGGAGTGCTCCCTGGATTTGTGGTCCACACTGAGTGAGAACCAGGGTGTCGGCTCGGGTTCCCTGGGAATTGTCTCCAGGTGCCTCGTGCTGGGTGGATGGTTTTGCTCTGCCGAAGGGCTCTGTGGGTGTTAATGTGAGCTCTGCTACGTGAACTCTTCCCCTGTGTCTGCCTCCTTTGATCAGGCTTTACTGGTCAGGCTCTGTGGTGAAGGTGCTGAACACTCAGAGGGGACGTTGGAGCCAAGTTTTAAGTGGCCAGTGCTGCTGTCTGCGGCACAACGCTGCTGCTCAGAACGTGGCACACCCTCAGTAATGCTCTACTAAACTGGATTATCTCCCAAAGGGAATGACATTCTTCAGAATATGATGCTCCTGTTGCTGTGCCAGCCTGCTCCTCTGGTCCTGTCCCTGGATAAGGGAGCCGGAGTTAATTCCTGCCACTCTGTCAGGACAGGCATCAGCCAGTACTTCAGATTCCCAAATGCCACAGTGCTGCCTTCTTCAGGGGATTGGTCTGTCACCCACTCTCTTCTGGGAAGCAAGACCTGGTGAGGTGGTGAAGGTCCCTGCTGCCTCTGGCCTGGGGCTGTTTGTTCTGCTCCTGCAGTCTCAGGAACCCCTGGATTCCAGCAGGAAACGCTGCAAAGCATTGCTTTGCTTCTTCCCCTGGAATCGATGTCCATCTCACTCTCTGCAGGCCGTGTCTGCACATTTGCTTTACTGCTAATAGAGCTGCTGCTTTACCCATTGGTTCCTCCACCCAGACAGGGCTCAGGAGAGCCACTGCAGCTTTCCCTTTGCTCCACAGAGCCCGCTTGGTTCGCCCAGATGGCTACAGTGATTGCTGGATTTCATCAGAGGAGAGACGCATCTTTCTTAATAGCCTGAGTAATTTCTTCCACTGGGACCCATTGCATTAAATCTTTAATCCAGCCAGCTGCTAAGGGAACATGCTCAGGCTCCCTGCTTTTCCTATGGATCACTTGCACAGCCCTAACGTTACCCCAGAGGTTTTCCCCTTTGGAGGAGCGGGAGCTGGTGCAGTTGGAGCCTTTGGAATGAAGCTGGGTTGGCAAAGGGCCTCTTTGCTCTTCTGCTTTCTCCCTGTCCTTCAAAGTAATGCCAGGGAAGCAGGATCCTCTCTGTGCTGTGCATACTTCAGTCACATCAGCTGGAATAATGTGAAACAAACTGCAGGAATTGGGATATGGTGTTGTAGGGCTGCTACCAACAGCCCTGTGCAGCAGGTCACTCCTGCCTGTAATTTCTTTTCTTCCCATCCTCAAAAATCCCTGCTTGCCCCAATTTCTTAAGTTTCAGGGTTGCTCACTGTCATTTTTGGTAGATTTTCTTATAAAAGGCCTTTTGAAAACCAGGTGGCATAGTGCTGAGCCTGATGCTGCCTGCACTGCTCCTGGGCGGGGGAGAGAGAGGGCTGTGCTGGCCCAGCTCACACTGCCCCATCCAACTTTTGCTGATTTGACTTTTATGTTGCATTTGCTGCATGCTCTGACCTTTTCTTCCTTCCTCTCCCCTGCTTTCTGCCCTGGCAGCCTTCTCTGTGAGGCAGGAGTAATTTGGGAGGAAAGCCTCGTTCATTTTTCACGCTCAACCACCAGTGCAGCTGTTGACTGTGCTGGCAATTGCCTTTGATAGACATTTACAGAGACAGTGACCTGTGAAAGAGGAAATCAAAGACTGAAAGCTGGTGCCTGGGGTGCACCTTAAAATGGTGTGATCTCCCCTTCTGTTCCTCTGCCAATTGTAGGCAGGTAATAAAAACACATCTGCAGATCAGGCACAGTTCAGCAGTTTCCCTGAGAAATGGGGCATGAGCGTGGCTGGGATATCCTCAGACTTATCCCAGAATTATGGAATGTCCTGAGTTGGAAAGGACTCACAAGGATCGAGTCCAACTCCTGGCCCTGCCCAGGACACCCCAACAATCCCACCCTGTCCCTTGTCCAAACCCTCCGGGAGCTCTGACAGCCTTGGTGCTGTGCCCACTGCCCTGGGGAGCCTGGTCAGTGCCCAACCAACCTCTGGGGGAAGAACCTTTCCCTGAGATCCAACCTGACCCTGCCCTGACACAGCTCCAGCCATTCCCTGGGTCCTGTCACTGGTCACCGGAGCTGGAAGCCTGGAGGAAGGGATATTAAGTCTGACTTAAACAGCTCAGCTCCTGTAGCTGTGGTTCTGCATGAGGCCTGTCTGTTGATGAAAAAGATGCTTTGCATCTCTGTCCTATTTATTTATTTATTAATTTTTAATTTTCATGTTATCTACTTTTATTTGCCTCTTGGTGCCTTGCAAAGGTCTTAATTCTCAGCACCTGTGGCTACGAAGGACCTAGTCCAGAGCCAGAGGAGCCCTGTCCCTTATCCTGCTCCAGAGCTGGACTTACTGCCCACATATTGTGGTGATTCAGAGCAATTTGGGCCACGCCCAAAGCTCCCAGGCAGTGGTACCTGACCTGGCAGATGTGCCCCACTGGTGACACCTGGTTCAGGCCCCGACACTCTGTTGCTCTGAGCTGTCTGTAACAAGAAAGCTGTTCCAGTTGCCAGAGCTGCCCTGTTATCACTTAATCTGATTCCTGAGCCCTGAGGGGCTGCTCATGCTGTTCCAACTGCATTCATCCATGAGCTTTCACAAGTCTGGCTGCTCTGATGGCAGCTTACATCTCTGCTCCCATATCAGCCTATTTGATGTCCTCTGGTACTTCCCACCTTCACTGCTTGTTTCCAAATTATCGTGCTCCATGCACCAAATACAGAGTGACCTTTAAAATGTGTTTTCCTGGATGTGTGTGAGGATTTGTCTGTAAGGCATATGTGGACTGCCTGCTCTGCGTCCCTGGGGGTGGCAGAGAGATGCCAAGCTGTGCACTGGGGAGGATGTGGGTCACATTGTCCTGGTGACTGGCCCTCCTGCAGGACAGGAGGCTCCTTCCCTGGTGCATCAGTCGTGTGTTAACCTGCTGGTGTGGAGATGGGGAGGATGGTCCTGCTGAACAGCATTTCTGTGTGGTCACCCCTGGGCTCTGAGCAGCATCACTGACACCTGCCCAGGCAGGCACGGACACCTTTCCCAGCCACTGCTGCAAGCACCAGGCAGAAAATCAACCCCTTACCTCTTCAGCCCCACTCTATTTGGGGCCAAATCTCTGGCCAACAAGGAGGCCAAGGGCATGGATTGTGGCAGGACAGAGCCTGGTCCTGCCATGGTCCCCACAGTAGAGGGGGGCTCATGTTTCACTGCGGGTGGAGGCAAAACTAGGCTTTGCTTGGAAAATCAGTGGCTGGAAAGACACAGCTGAGTAGGAACCATCACCCAGCTGGGCAGAGCCTGGGGAGTGAAAAAGTACCAGACTGTTTTTTCCCGCTTGGATGCTGCAGAGCAGCATGGGGGGCTGTGGTCCATGTCCATCGGTGGTGCCGGTGGCCCTGGCTCTGTGGCCCTGCTCTGTCCATGCTCTGCAGCAGCTGATGTGAAGGAACCCCAAGGGTTTGCTGCGCATCCCGAAACTGCTGCTTCCTGTGAGGATGCTGCTGGCCTTGAGCTGAGGGCAGAGCTGTGGTGGGACCTGTGGAGATGAGCCATGTCAGGCCACACTGCACCAGGGAAACCCATTTAAACATACACATTTAAAAGAGTCTGCTTTTCAAATGTGTCTGCCTGTGTTCAGTTTTTGCTTTTTCTGTGTTGGCAAAGGGCTGCTGCGGTCTGATCCAGCTGCTTTAGGAAGACTCTGAAGGGAATGAGTGCTCCTGATTTTGGTGGGGCTGTGGCTTCTTTTTCTGGAATTTCTTCTGGGGACTTTACGAGTGGGGTTTTTTTCCCTGCATGCCCCAGGTCCCAGCTGGCACATGTGTGGACAGTGGGTTGGGGGCTCACAGAGGTGCTGGCTCCTGCCACTGGAAGTTGAGGCTGAGGTGGGTTTGAGGGTCTGACAGTGGATATGGCTGTGGTGTGACAAAAGGATTGGTCCAGAGGACAGACAACAGGGTTAGTCCAGAGGGCAGAGAGCTGCTGCCAGTGAGCAAGTGAGCAAGTCAGAGGACCTACCACAGAGGCAGCATAGGCTAAGGGGCAGTCTTCCTTTTTTCCTTATTTTTTCTTGTTTTCTCCCTTTTTCTGATGAGGTGTCACAGCTGGGGAAACCTCTCCTGTGCCCCAAACCAGCCTGTGTCAGATGGGGAACTGCTGGCACTTGGGACTACCATGCCGCTGAGTCACAGAATGGTTTGGATTAGAGGGGATCCTGTAACTCATCCAGTCCCACACCCCTGCCATGCCCCTTCCACAAGACCAGGTTGCTCCAAGCCCCATCCAGCCTGGCCTTGGACCCTTCCAGGGATGAGGCAGCCACAGCTTCTCTGGGCAACCTGTGCCAGGGCCTCACCACCCTCACAGGAAGGAATTTCTTCCTATTACCCTATCTAAATCTACCCTTTTTTAGCTTGAGGCCATTCCCCCTTGTCCTGTCCCTCCATCCCTTGTCCCAAGTCCCTTTCCAGCTCTCCTGGAGCCCCTTTAGGCCCTGGAAGGGGCTCTCAGGTCTCCCTGGAGCCTTCCCTTCTGCAGGTGAACCCCCCCAGCTCTCCCAGCCTGGCTCCAGAGCAGAGGGGCTCCAGCCCTGGAAGTTGCCCAAGAGACCTTCCCCAGCCCCTCCTGGAAGGGGAAGTGGCACCCTCGGTTTTGCCTGCAGGCCCGTGGGAGGGGCCACATCCCGATTTTAATCACTTGGGGTTGCACAATGCCAAGCTGCACCACTGAGACCTGCCTGCCTCCCGAGCCCTGCGGTGACCTCCTAGGCAATTCCCAGTTCCTGCGGCCAAAGGACTGGTCTCTGCCCCATTTGGTTCATCTGCCGTGGCTGAGGTGGGGGGACTGGACCCAGGAAGGAAGTGGGAAGCTCTAGTTTGTGGTGCTGTCATGATGCTCCCTGTGACTCCCACCTATTGCTTCTGCAAACACTGGGCATCGAGAGACCCGGCCGTGCTGCCTGGGGAGAAGCCAACACGGTGGATGGGGCTCACCAGCGTTTGGGCGGCCACCACACGGCTCCCAGACCTGCCTGAGGTGCCAGCAGAGGTGTCCTGGCTGCTGCCAACTGCTGCACTGGACAGAGAAGCTGCTCAACCCCACAGGTACCGTGGTGCTGTGTCCTACCTCTACTCTGGGGTGAGGTATGATGGTGTCTCCGCTGGTGCAGAGATGGCTAAGGTTCACAGAAATATGATGAACAAATCATTCTTTGGTGTATTTCAAGCTTTGTTTTCTCATTTGGGACATGAAAGGATGGATTGCTTGACATTTTAGCTCAAGATAACCTGTGTGTGCATATATTGCTGAGAGCAGATGTAGTAAGTAGCCTGTTCTGTCACACACCCTTATTATGCTGGTTTTTAGGGATTTGACATGGAGAACCACTGACCTCAGGGCCTTGTTCTCCAGCATCTCCTCTCCCACGGCAGCTGGTCGCTGCTGAAGAAGTTTCAATTTCTAAATCTCTGTATCTTTTCAGTGAAAGGTGTGTTTCCCACCTGGCAGTGGTTGCTGTTTGCCAGCAGTGCCTGTGCAGAGCCCGTGTTCTGAGTTATTTTTTTCACCACATTGACATCATGGGGTTGGAAGTTCGGGGGCTTTTGCTGCTGTGGAGTGTGGCTCTGATGCTGGACCTCTTTCCTCCACACTGCAGGCAATGAGCTCTGGCTTGCCCTGTGCTACCCCTGTGTCAAGGCACAGCTTCACAGACCCCAGTGGCTGTTGCTAAAGGATGTTGCCTTAGAGGTGTCACCCCCCTCTCTTTGGGGAAGGGTGTTGAATTATGGTGGAAATCCAGTGGTTCCTTGCCCCTGACTGTTGGGCAGAAACCCCTCTGTGGCCAGTTAGCACTTAAATATTGGGGTTTTAATGTGCAGTAATTATGGTGCCTTTCCTGCTGTGGTCCAGGCTCTGCAGCATCCTAGGGTGCTTTGCAGGGGCTGGAGTGTTGTCCCCTAACAGCTCTTCAGGGCACAACTTCACATTGTCATCATCTGGTGGGTGCTGGGAAAGGGTCTGGACCCCCATGTCCCCAGACTGAGCCCCTCCCTCCACTGCCCTTGTGTGCATGGGATGACTCAGCTCACCCTGGTACTGAGGGAGTGTGGGTGGCCTGGGCTGTGTTTTGGTTCTCACCAGACCAGCTTGGCTGACTCATCCCAGGGTCTCACAGCATGTTTCTGCTCGTCGTGGTTTGAGTTTCACAGTGAGACACACATCTGTGCCACAGCCAGTCCCTGCCACCCTGCCCAGACACCTCCTTCCTTCCCTCTGCCAGTGGCATGGCAGCATCCTTGGAGCACACAGCAAGGGGGCATCAGGCCCAGCATCGCCTGGGCCAGGGAGGGGATTGTCCCGCTCTGCTCTGCCCTGGGGCAGCCTCACCTCAATATTGGGGCAGTTTGGGGCGCTGCAATATAGGAAAGATACTGAGCCATTAGAGGGTGTCCAAAGGAGGGCAGTGAAGATGGGGAAGGGCCTTGATTTGAAGCCATGTGAGGACACTGAGGGCACTTGGTGTGTTCAGCTGGAGGAGACTGAGGGGAGACCTCACTGCAGTCACAGCATCCTGGGCAGGGGCAGAGGAGGGGCAGGACTGAGCTCTGCTCTGAGGGGACCAGGGACAGGACCCAGGGAATGGCTGGAGCTGTGTCAGGGCAGGGTCAGGTTGGATGTCAGGAAAAGGTTCTTCCCCCAGAGGGTGGTTGGGCACTGACCAGGCTCCCCAGGGCAGGGGGCACAGCCCCAAGGCTGCCAGGGCTCCAGGCGGGTTTGGATGATCCTCTGGGGCACAGGGTGGGACTCTGGGGATGGGCCTGTGCAGGGCTGAGAATAACAGCTTTGACAACACCCACAGGTCTGACCGGGGTGGTGGGCAGGAGGGACTGCTTGTGGGGAGCCAGGTGTGGGAGGGGGCTTCTCCTCCTTGGAGATCCTGTGGCTGTGGATGTGGCAGCCGTATCGGTTGAGCCCCGTGGCTCTCCCAGCCTGGAGGCTGCTCGCTCCATATTGATTATCATTTTATTCCTGAAGGCAGATGAAGTTTGCCGGGCTCCAGTTGCTCTTTTCCATTTTCTGAAATCCTTGATTATGTTAACGAGTTTTCCAATTTTTGCTTCAGGTTTTGCCAGGGTTGGTCTTTAGGGGGAATAGAGCAACTGGTGAGTGCTGAGCTGTGTCTGTTCCCAGGCTGGTTGATGATGTGGGGATTACACATGTCCCAGTTTGTCCCACTGGACAGAACCGGCAGAATTTGGGGGTTTTGCCCGTTTTGATTTGAAAGAATCATAGAATCACAGAATATCCCAAGTTGGAAGGGACTTACAAGGATCATCGAGTCCAACTCCTGGCCCTGCACAGGAAAACCCTAAAATCCTACCATGTGCCTGAGATCATTGTCCAAAGGCTTCTTGAGCTCTGGCAGCCTTGGGGCTGTGACCACTGGAGATCAAATGAGTTTTGGGTGGATCTCCAGCAGTAGGGGGACAGAGCCAAGGTGACCATTTATGGGCATGTTCGGGCAGAAGCAGCAGCCCTTGCCCCTAAAACAGCCCTGCCAGCTCCAAAAGTTCACGAATTATTCTGTCTTTGTTTCTCTTTTTGCTGTGTTTCCTCCCATCACCTCACTGTTGATGTTTTATACTTTCTTCAGTCCTTTTGAACTCAACTATTTTTAGGAGGTATCAACCAATTTTCTCTCTTTTTTTTCACTTAGCAAGTATCTAAAAGCTCCTGTGACTCCTTCAGCTGCCTGTGCTTCTGGCTGCTTTTTCCTGCCCTTATCTCTTCCCTGCAAGCCTGAGCCAGGTTTTTGTGCAGCCATCAGGGAGCAGGCACCAGGGATGGCTGTGCTTTGGGAGGTAATTGTCCCTGAGTGTCTGTGATTTAACTGCACAGTGCTGCGTGCCGGGGAAATCTTTTGAAGTGGGATGAAATGGATGAAATAACTTGGCAATTTCCATCCATCTGGGGGGTTAAAAAGGGACTTGGATTTCAGATGCACATCCCACGCTGCTCCCCAAAGGAACAGATGCTGATGAGCTGCTGCAGGTGGGTGACCGGTTCAGCCCCGGTGTCTCTGTGGTGGTGTCTGTGGCTGCCTCTGTGCTGCCAAGCAGACTGGATTTGGTGTTGGTTCCACCTCTGCTTCCTGGGTGCTTGTCTGGGAAGGTGAATTTTCATAGAACCCCAGGAGGGACCTACAAGGATCATCGAGTCCAACCCTTGGCCCTGCACAGACACTCCAACAATCCCACTCTGTCCCTCAGAGCGTTGTCCAAACATTCGCTGAGCTCTGGCAGCCTTGGTGCTGTGCCCACTGCCCTGGGGAGCCTGGTCAGTGCCCAACTACCCTCTGGGCGAGGAACCTTTTCCTGATATCCAGACTAACTCTCCTCTGACACAACTCCAGGCCATTCCCTGGGTCCTGTCCCTGGTCACATGGAGCAGAGATTGGAGCTGCCCCTTCCCTGCCCCTTGTGAGGAAGCTGCAGACCCTGATGAGGTCTGACCTCAGCCTCCTCCAGCTGAACAAGCCAAGTGACCTCAGCCACTCCGTGTATGCCTTCCCTTCAAGACCCCTGACTATTTCATAGCTCAAGGCTCTCCCTGTGTAATTCTGTGCTGTTCCCAAGAACTGTAACTTGGGCAGCACATCTGGATTTGCTGCTGGAATTAGAGTAATTGTGCTAAACGAGTTGTAGTGCAGTGATACTCCAGGCAAATGAGTAAATTGATGCGGTTGGCTTATGGCAGGTACCAGCACGGCAATGTGTGTGTAATGCAATAGAGCTGCCAATTACAGCAAAGTGCCTGGTTAGGCTGAAATTATAGAGTCTCTCACATCCTCTGAGCTTTATTACAGCCGTGTTAAGTTGTAGCACTTCCTGGAGGGCCTCACAGCTCTGCCAGTAAGTGTGTGTCCTCCCAGGGCTGTGCTGTTCCCGGGAGTCGGCTCCAGAAGTCTCAGGCAGTGTTTCTTCAGGGCTTTGGGCACTAGAAAGGACCTGTGATGGGTTGTGTCACTGTGGGCTCATGTTTGAACAGGGCACAGGCACGTTTAGAGTCATGATGAAATGATTTGATGAATTTCTGATGGAATTGTTAAGGTTGGAAAAGCCCTCTAGGATCATCGAGTCCAACTGTTACCCCAGCACTGCCAAGCCCACCACTAACCCATGCCCCTTCACAGGGAAAAATTCTTTCCCAATATCCCATCTAACCCTGCCCTCTGGCAGTGGGAAGCCATTCCCCCTTGTCCTGTCCCTCCATCCCTTGTCCCCAGTCCCTCTCCAGCTCTCTTGGAGCCCCTTTAGGCCCTGGAAGGGGCTCTCAGGTCTCCCTGGAACCTTCTCTTCTCCAGGTGAACCCCCCCAGCTCTCCCAGCCTGGCTCCAGAGCAGAGGGGCTTCAGCCCTTGGAGCATCTCCGTGGCCTCCTCTGGAGTCATTCCCATGTCTCTTGTGCATCTCTTTCTTAAATCAATTCATACTTGCATTTAACATGTGTCTTTGCGTGCACATGGTGATAATTGGTTTTGAACATCCTGTGAAATAATGTATTCCAATTTTATTTTTATAGCTATCCCACAACATTTGATGGCTCCCTCGTACACTGGGTTAACTGGCAGAGAAAAATAGGGCCCCAGTCACTGTTATTTAAAATACGGTGAAAGAAGTTTATTTCCTAAACCCCAAGAATTAGAGCTTAGAACTTAAAAAGAATGGTGATTGTCAAAATTCTTCATTATTGTCTCCACGTGAGTTTTGACAGGGAGCTGTCTGGCATCAGTGCCCAATTTTCAGCAGTTTGGAAAAGTTCTACCCCAAACTCCTTTGAAGTCCTCATGGTACTTCCCAGTTAACTTGGTCGGTCCCTCCCCAGCTGGCAGCAAGAGAAGGCTCGTGCGAAATCCACCAGACCTGAGGGCACAGATGTTCTTGGGGCATTAGGAAGCTTCCTCTCACCCAGTTTTGGGGATCTCAGCAGGTATTTTTCTCTCTCATGAAGAGGGATTCTGACAACAGCAGACAGGAATCGGGTTACCACGACCCACACACTCCTTCCCCCACCATGAAATGGCCCCTTTGGCCCCAGGACATCCTGGGATGAGTAGGCAGCAGTGTCTTCTGCTCCAGGCTCTGTTCCTGATGAACTGCCCAGGCCCTGGCTCCTCCTTTCACCAGTCTGGCTGCTTTTCTAGCCGTTGTCACTGCTTTAATGTACCACCTGCTGTCTAGGACTGCACTTATGCATCCTGCTGGACTCTCTCCTCTGCACTGCTGGAAGACCTCAGTTGCTGCTTTCCAGGTATCAGCCATCCTGGGAAAGGGCCATATGGAAAGGGAGCCTTAAACCAGCCAGGGTTTTGCTTGTAGACGTGGGGTGGCTGCTCCCAGTATGGCTTAACTCCGTCTTACCTGCTTCCCCCAAACATGGGGAGGTCGGGTGCCGGTGAGCATCCCCTGTGCTGTGCTGGCTGAGGGGTGAGCTGCTGGAAGCACAGCTGAAGGAGGAGCAGGATAGGATGGGCTGAAGGAGGAGAAGGATGGGCTCTGCCTTAGCTGCTGAGGGGCTCTTAGGGATGCAGCTCCCCAGCAGAGCCAAGGCTGGACAGTGGCTTTGTTTAACTGGTGTAGAGTGGTCTGGGTGTGGAGTGAAACTGGAGCCCTGGAGAAACAGGGCTGGAGTCCCCTGGCACTGTAGGAGCAGATGGAGAAGCTGTCAACTCCAAAGAATCCTCTTTTCCTCCTTCCCTGCATCTGCCTATCCATGCTTAGGAAGTGTAATCGGAGCAAAAGCTGCTTGGGGAAGCCACAGAGAGGTAACTAGGCCTGGTTTGCTCCCCCCAGGCTCAGGAGCACAGTGACTAGGGGCTGTGAGGATTCTCTGGGGATGGTGCAAGGGCCACCTTCCAAGGCTGTCTGGCTTGTCCTGGCATGCTGACTGGGCACAGGACCCGGCAGAGATGCTTCCCAGTTCACACCTGGGGTGTCTGAGTTGCTGTGAGGTAGCTGTGATGATTTCAGCCTGGAAAATCACTGTGGTTGTTTGCAAGCTGGGCCCGGTGCTGGTTCCCACGTTTGCAATGGCTCCACTGTGTTTGGAGGGTTTTGAAACGGGGAATTTTGGTCTCTAGGGCCTGAACCAGTGGATGTACAGGAATGTGTGAGATGGACCCAGAGAACCAGGCTTGTGGGGGTATTTTCCTCCTCCCAAATGGTGCAGCCAGAGGTGTGAGATGCCTGTGTCAGTGTCTCAGTGCTGTGTGCGGCTGTGCTCTGCATCCCCTGGCTCAGAGTCCCAGCACCCTGCTGGTGCTGATTTCTGCTTTAATGTCTCCTCCACAGCCTCCCTTAAAAATCAGTTTATGTCTCCTGCAAATTAAGCTACTGTTTCACTTATAAAGCCTTTCATTGCCCTGATAAGTGGAAGTGGGAAGCTGTCGCATCTCTGCGAACCCCAGCACAGCAGCTTGTTAATGTGAAATTAGAGAGGGTTCAGCAGTACCTCAGAAGCTTGCCTCTGCTGCTTGATAAGAGACACCGAGCTCCTCTGGGAGCCAGCTGGTGTGACAGCCCTGCCTGAGGGGCTGACCAGCCATTCCTTGAGCAAGGAAGGGCCTGAGGGCTGTTCCATGTCCTTGCGGAAAGGAGACAGTCCTTCCCTTGCCCTAAGCCACCAGAGGAAAAGCAGAGGCTAAAACTCAGAGGAGAGATGTGTGAGCATGTGCTATGTCTGCTCCAGTGCTGATTGTGCTTCCAGCCAGATGGGTCCCAGTCAGCCTGGTCCAGGGTACTGGGATGCACTGGGGAGGCTCTGGGGCAGTAATCCCGTCTGGAGTATCACTTTCTGGGCATAGATGAGAGTGTTTATGGAGTTGTCTGAGCTTTCAGGCATTACTTTCAATCCCACCACCCCCGGTTTACAAAGATGTGGGATTTTATGAAGGCAGAGGTTTCTCCTGTTTGTTTTCCCAGTGCCGTCATTGTCGGGCTGATGGATTAAGCTTTGCAGCCTTGCTGGAGGCCTGACTCCCTGCCAAGAGCCGTGTCTCCTACCTGTTGCAGAAATGTGGGGTGTCCCTGGCCATAGGGTTGTCCCCCATGCAGCTGGAGTGCTGGGGAAGGCTGGCTTGCTCCTTGGATTTTGTGTCCATCAGTCTGTCTAATCCTCCTGCTGGTTTTTCTACAGTCTTCCAAATCGCTCTTTTGTCCCCAAACAATTCTGCTTCGCAAATGCCAAAGGAGGATCCCCGGGGCGGCATCGCTGCTCCTCTACCCTCCCATCAGGTGGTGGGAGGAAAAGGAGGAGAGAGGGATTCAAATTAACTCCACTCGTCCTCTCCACTCCTCCCGCTGCCCTGTCCAGCCCCTCTCCTGTTGCCTTGGCACGGCTCAGGAGGAGATAACATCGCCTGTGCCAGGTGACCCTGCCGTCACCCTCCCCAGGTGTATGTGTGCCTCAGCCCAGCCGCCTCGGGGAGAGCCGGCGTTGTGCCTTTTCCCGTAGCAGGGAAACAGGAGTTTGTCCCCTTATGCCTCCCCTTCTCTGATCTCCCCCTCGGCTGCTTCCCGCTGCCTCCCGCCAGCCCCCTCCACTCTCCCCCGGCTCCTCTGACCTGCTTTGACGTATTGCATTTCACGGCACCCGGTAACGGGGAGCCGATGGGAGATAAGAGGGGTGCCCGTGTTCCCAGCTCCCGCTGCGCCGCACGGAGCCAGCCAGCGGATGCTCTGCCCTCTCCACAAACCCAGCGATTTTGGGAAGTGCCCCGGACCCCTCCCCGACAGCGGTGGAGCCCATCGGAGGGAGAAGGTGGGAGACAAGGGGGGTGGCTGTGCGGAGCAGCGCGTAAACAGCTTCAATTTGCCCAGCCGGGAGCGAGGAGCGAGGCTTAGTTCTGCCCTCCCGTGTGCGACCGGGAGGGAGAACGTGCCGGGCGACCGTGTGTGGAGGTGCTGGCAGGGTCCCCCGTGGCCGTGGGGCCCTCCGGGGCATCGCCAGTCCCCCCTCCCTGTGTGCGGGGCTGCGCCGTTGGCTCCGTGCGCCGGGATGGATGTCAGCGCCCGCTGCGGGAGGCAGCGAGCGGCGATGGTGCAAACAAATTACCCCCGCAAAAAGCGCGGGCGGGGCGGCGACGGCGGCGGGGACGGGGACGGGGACGGGAGCTCTGCGGGTCAGAAGCAGCTGGCGGGGGTGGCCGCCCGTGTGGCCGTGGGGCTGTGGGGTTGTGCTCCCCGGGGCGCACCAGGCTCCTCAGGCATTTAATTCCGAGCGAGAAGCTGAACCGGAGCCTAGGGGAAAAGGAAGGAAAGGGAAGGAGAGAGGGAAGTGGGGCTGGGAAAGGGTTTTCGGCAGTGGATGGCCATCCCTCGTGGTGAGCAGGCTGCTTGCAGGGGATGGATCTGAGCAGGGAGACGGCAGTGAGTGGGGGGTTGTTTATTTTTTAACATGGCATCCACACCGGAGGGATAAAAGGACGTGCAGGTAGCTTGGGGCTCTGCCAGTTGAGTTAGCACCAGTTTTCCTTGTTGCCTTTCTTGTCATGGCTGGGAGTCGCCGTCAGACACCCCTTCCCTGGATATGCTTCACTGACTTCATCTGGCTCTGCTCTGTGGGGCTGGAGCGAGGTTTGGGTGGGTTTTTTTCTGAAGCCCTTGTTTTTCCTCCGCCCAGCTGGCGTCAGGCACTGAGGATGCAGAGACAAGTGCTCCTGACTCGGGGAGGGCTGGCAGGAGGATTTCCCTTCAGGTTCGCAGCATCCCTGTGTCTGCTGTCGGCTGTGGAAAGGCTTTGTGCTGGAGCGCGGGGAGCAGAGCCCGCAGGTGACCTCTAACTGGATCAGCCTCGCTTGCTTTGAATGTCTGTCCCTCTCCTTGCACTCAGGTGTTTGGTGACAGGCTGGAAAATCATGGTAGGTAGATGCTGCCGGAGGCTGAGGGTGCCTTCTGCTTTGGAAAAGAGGGAGGGAGGAAACCTGGTGGACTCTGAATAGCCTCAGGAAGAGCAAGTGGGGATCCTTCACAGGAGGAGCAGTCAAGGATCCTGTCCACCTGGTTGCCACACGCAGTAGGAACAGACCCTTTGGAAATTCATCTGAGCAACCGAGGGTTTCTCATCACCTCCAATCAAACAGCATCCCCTCCCTCATCTGAGGGCCACCACAGCCCCCCTGGGCCACCGCCCCAGAGGGCAGCTTCCTCCCCTGCCCAGTGCTCACAGACCTGTGCCAGTGCTCCCAAGGGATCCTTTCCAGCAGGCACTCTTCATTTTTCCCCCTTCTGCTTAACCCAGCTCTGCAGCATCGCACTGAATACGTGTGGAGCCGCCGGCCACTCTGAGCTGCCACCTGCAGCTGCCTCAGGGGGCCAGGACTTGGTATCCTCCGAAACCGAGGGATCACTGTGGAGCGGCTGTGGACTGTCCGAGGAATTCCTGGCTGAACTCCTGCCTTGTGCTGTGTCTCTGTGGCTCACTCCCTCGCGGGGCTGTGAGCTGACGGGGCGCAGGGGGTGTAGCATGCGCGAGGGCGCGGTGGGACACAGGGGCACGGGCGGGCGCGTGCCCGGACGCTGCGGGAGCCATGGCTTCGTTCGGGAAGCTGACGGAGTACTTCAGCCTGAGGAAGTCGAGGCCGGAGCTGCGCTCCAGGCGCTGGGGCCGGCGGAGCGGGAGCTGTTGCTGTAGTGTCCTGGAGTGCAGGTACGGGGTGGCCATGACCTGACTGTCCTGGTGTGTGCCCAGGGGCTGTGCGGTGGGAGGTGCAAGCCTTGGTGCTTTGCTTCCCGTTTGACCTCACCTGGGGCTGCAGAGGGGGCTGGGAGCAAGCCGGGGGCTCTGGAAGCATCACCCTTTCCTGCCTGGGGCTCCCAAGTGGCTCATTGCTGCAGGATGTCTCTTGCAGACTCTGTGACCTGGCATCCCTGCCCAGGGCACGTCCCAGGTGTCGGTGTCACACATCTCCGGTGTCTGCTGGGTGACCACGTGCAACTGTACCCGCCTCTGTCTGGTGCTCTCTGTGTCGTGCTGCTGTGTCTCCACGTTAGAAGAGCGAGGTTATTGCACCAAAATCACCCTTCCCTCCCTCTGCCCCTTGCAAAATCCTCCGCTGCATCTTCTCAGGTGAAGTTGAACCTGTGTGTGTGAGGTGCTGGTGGAGCCTCCTGGCATACAGGAGGGGTGGGGAGGGTCTGGATTGTGCTCAGGGACAGGGTGCAGTGGTGAGGGGGGCTCAGACAGACACATGCCTCATTGTCAGCTTGTTTGGGGTATGGATTGAGGAGGGGATCACACTGGGGATGGGGAGCATTGGGCTGACTGGAAATCCTCTGGGATTGTGCTGCCGTTGGAGTGCTCAGGGCCATGGTGTGTGTGGGTGCACACATCCTTGTTTCATGTGTAAATGCAGTTACTGCAATTAAGAAAATTGCTCTGTGCCTGGGTGGCTTCTCCTTGGGTGTTACGAGCAGCCTGTAGGACACAACTACCACTTGGTGCTGCTCTGGGCTTTTCCCTCTCCATGTGGGCTCAGCCTGAGCAGTGTGTGTCCCCAAACCCTCCTGCTGACCTACACAGGGTGCTTCTGGAGTGGTGTTGGGTCTATATAGAGACAGAGCGAAAAATAGCACCAAGGTATCCATTCACCTTCTTCCCTGGTTGTTGAGAACCTCGTACTCTGGAAAGGCTATTGAAGTATCTAGAGATTAAAAGAAGTTGGAGCCCCTCCTGCTGCTGTCTGTGCTGCTGCTGAGACAGTGGGACGTGCTGAGGCGTTGCTGTCTCCCCTCTTCCCTCGGTGCTGAAGGAGAGTCACCTCTTCCCCGCTCGCTCGTTTCTCCGGAAACGCAGAAACATTCGGGGCTGAGCCAGGAGCTTTGTTCTGCTCCTTTTTGCCTTTGTGGACTGAAACCCTGATTTGAAACCCTGGTTTCTGTCCTGAGGTTTTTGCTGGGCTGGCACAGAGCTGGTGTGAGGAAGGTGGGTTCTCTGGGCGCAGCTGAGCACAGCAAGTTCCTGGGGTTTGCCTGGTGCAGCCGACTGTGTGCCACGTCTCTGGCCCAAGGGAGATGAGGAGGTGCTCCCAGGGCTCCACAGCCTGTCAATACCCCATGCTCGGGGTGCTACAGTCCTGGACCTTGGCTTTTGGGGAGAGTTGGGTAGTTTCCTACATAATGGGAGATGTCATGGTGCTTTCTGAGCCCTGGGGCATGAGCTAAAAAGTGGCTTTGCTGGCATGTAGCTCATGTACCAAATTTTCCACGGGGATGTACTGGCTGTGGATGTGGGGCTCTGAGCAGCCTTCTAGTGGAAGGTCTCAGGCACATGGTGTGACTCTTGGGGATGGACCTGAGCAGGGCCAGGGGTTAGACTCGATGATCCTTGTGGGTCCCTTCCAGCTTGGCTGATTCTGTGATTCTGCGTTCCTGCCTGTCAGGAAGGTGGAACGAGATGGGCTTTAAGGTCCCTTCCAACCCAAACCATCTGTGTCTGAGTTCTCCCCTCATGCAGGAATGTGGCTCACTGTGCACTGGCTGTGACCATCGGGGCTGCTGCCTCTCAGAGCTCAGCTCCGTGCAGGGCTGGAGGATGAGCTTCCCCCAGCTGGTGTTTCTCCCTGTTCCTGGGTGCTTTGATGCAGCCAGCCTTGGGCCCTGTTTTGTCTCCTGGGCTGTGCAGATGCTCCAAGGCAGTTCCTCCAGGCTGGATCTGAGTTGTGGGCAGTGTTCCTGTGCCCCTGCCTCCCCCAGGAACAGAGCTCGAGTGCCCCCATGGGTACCAGGCCCATTCCTTTGATTGCTCACGGTTGATTATGGAAGTAAAACCAAGTGTTGACTGAAGTGTGGGATGCTTTGAAATCAGTGTCACTTTTCACCCCAGCTACTTGAGCTTCTGCTTGGTTTCCACTCCCCGCCCCCACCTCCAAATGTCTTTACATTGAGAAGCCCCAGGAAATCTTCATGGCTGTTACCCAAAAGCCAACACAAGGCAGCTGCTGCCATGGCTGACCCTCTCCTTGCTCTAGATGATGCTTTTTCCAGCTCTGTTGAGCAACTTTCTGCTTTTATTTCGTTTCTTCACTCCAATATGGGCAAATTAAGCATGGAAATTAGATGCTCAGGTCTCATGTTTCCATGTGCACGGATGCGCCAGGGTTCCTGCACCCCGGGCTCGGCAGGGTGATGTCTAACAGCCCTGACCACAGCCCTGCCCTGGTCTTGCTTGGGGCAGCCGGGCTCCCACCGCCCTTCCCAGAGCTGTGTGATCCGCTGGGACCACAGGGAACAGACGGAGGCAGGTGCTCAGTGGAGAGGATGCACTGACTGGAGTTATTAAGTTCTAAATATAGTGGTCCCACGCATTCTCATAGGACCTAAGAGGAATCAGCAGGTGTGCATTTATGGTTTTAAATAATCCTGCATTTTTAAACGACACCTCCAGATGAAGCAACGCGAGCGAGGTGGGATGAGTAAGTCTGCTAGGCTTGAGAGTTTGTGGGTAGAAGAGGAGCCCAGCAAGAACATCCCCTCATTCAGGTGCTTTTGGGCAATCATGGTGCCTTTGATGTTCCCTCCTGCTCTGCCACCACCTGTGGCACAGAGCCGTGCTGGGATTTGGGTTCTCTCAGCTGGAGGGCTTCTCCAGCCCGAGCTGTGCCCACTGTGCCCGGCAGGAGGGCAAATGCTCCTCTCTGGAGCTGTGGCACAGCAGCCTGGTGTCGTTAAATCAACAGAACAGTTGGTCCCAGGGCTGGGAGGCCCCAGGGGTGACAAGGTGTGACAGCGTGTCCCCGTCCTGGGGCAGGGACTGGCAGTGTGAGGAAACACCCCAACCAAGCCAAGCCAAGCTGAGCCCAGGAGAGCAGGTGATTTATTTGCAGCAACTTTTCTCCATCCAGCAGGAGCAGTGATGGATGAACCACAGAGTGCAGCTGATGGGCTCCAGAGCTGCGCTGCTTCATGTGGGATGAGGGCCTGGAGCATCGCAGGGATAGGGGGATTTCTCTGCAGGTGCCTGTGGGGGAGCCATAGGGGGTCTGGGGGGGCCTGCTGAGGTTTGGGGGGTTGTTATTTGTGTTACCTCACTGTTCCAGCCTTGAGGTGCTCATGCCCAGCTGTGTGTTGGTAGGAAGGGCAGAGAGGATCTGCTCTGGCACAGAGGAGAAATGAAAGGAAAAGGCAGGTTATATGAAATAGCTCTTCTCTTAATGAGTTATTTATAAACTAAAAGGTCTATACAATTGATTTTGGGATCCTGCAGCTTTTGAAAGTGGATCAGAACATCATGGAAAGCCATTGTGTTGTAACTGAGGTGAGAAAACGGCCCTGCTCTGCTCTGAGTGTGGCAGGGAGGCTCCAGGCCAAGCTGAAATTCTCGGGAGTGGGCGGGCATCTTCCCAGGCTGCTGTTTTCAGCAAGGGAGGTGGGCTGGCAGAGCCCTGGGCTGGAATCCTGGTTGCCTGCAGTGATTCTGGGAGGACAGGGGTCTGCTGTCATCTGACAGAGTTCACAGGTTTAGGAGACTTTCAAGGGCACCCTTGGAATTGGTCTCAACCTGGATGCAGTGGGGGCAAGCAGAACTCCCTGAGAATGCCAGTCCTATCACCCGAGTGGTGACCTGCAACAATAACCAATTAATTAAAAAAAAATAAAAATCCCAGTTAAAAATCATTAGACAATCATAAGTCCTGTCCAGGGGTGGCTTTTGAGAGGCATTTTCTCCTCTAGGCAGGAACTGAGGGGCTGATTCGGTGGCTTCCTCTGTTGGCCCTGGACTGTTCTGGGATAGATCCACTCACCTGGCTTCAGGAGGTCGATGCCTGTTCCCTGTCTCTTTGAGACCTGCCACCTCTCCCCTCCTCTGTGCACCCCAGAGCCCCCCCGAGTCCCCACAGAGGGACTTTGATGTGCTCCCCTTGGGATCACTGCCTAGTTAGGGAAAAGGAGATCTTTGGGATGGAGGAAGAGGAGGAAGAGACTTGTTCCTGCGTTTGGATTCTGCATCCTTCTCCTGGGGAGACCTGCAACCTTGGAGGCAGCAGAGCTGATGAGCGCTGGAAACTTCAGGAGTAAAGATTCTGTGTCCTCAGTGGGCTCCAGGGAGACACGGATGAGAAGGGGTTGGCTTGTGCTGAGCAGGAAGCAGGCAGGCAAGGTGGAACCTTTAGGGTTCTGCTGCCTTTTTTTCTCCGCACCTGAGCTGGAAGTTGGTGTTAATTAACGATGAATTAAATTATGTAAGCATTATATTACATAAAAATTTCAACTTGCCTGGCCTGTTTTTGCCCATGTCATTTGATAATCCCCGGCTGAAGGAACGGTGCTCCAGGTGATGCTCCAGCTTTGCGCTCCCAGAGGGGCAGAGGTGGGGTCCCTGTTGCTGTCAGGGTCAGAGCCTCTCCCAAGGAGCTGCTCTGTATAGTGGGGAGCTGTTGCCTCCCCTCCCTTGGGGACGTTTTGCACACTGATATCCTGATCCGTGTTCCTTGCTGTGTAGTTTGATGGGCTTTGAGGTGCAGAGGGGTAGTGGGGAATGTTTTCCTGGCAGGACTGTGTTTAGTTGTTTTTGGGTGCTTAAAAATATCTCCTCAGCTCTGGCAGCGGGTCTGTGTTCAAGCACATGGTCGTGATGGGGGAGGGAGGAACTGGCAAGTTTTGGGGCTGGAAAACTGCACTGAAGGAACAGTTCCTGTGTTAGCTGCACACAGCACGAGACAGGCAAAGGTGGCAGGTGGAGATGCTCAAAGGGGCTTCTCTGAGGGGCTCTGAGGGTCTCTCCTATATGGTTGAGAGTTTGCCTGACTTTTCCCACTTGTTTTTTGACACATTTTGAACAAAACCTTTCTGCTCCAAATGACACATACATATGGACAGATACCTGCATTTTAAAGGAGAAAACAAGTAAGGAACTTGGAATTGTTTTGGGTTAAGTGAGAAGTTTCTACCTGAAATTAGTCAATAAGGTGTTTGCAGCACTTGTATTCCAAACTGCCTGCTGAGGTGCCAGCAGGAAAACCTGTGTGGGTGCATGGACTCACATTTGTTGCTGTAACAGATCATTGTAACCTGTTAAAAAATTGATGTCCAGTGCTACTGCACGGAAGTGGTCTGTGCTGGTGCTAGAAATAGATCCTGAATCCAGTGCTAGTGACTCAGTCCATGGCCTGCTTCAGAGAGGTGCTGAGCACCCATTAATCCTGTTAACTGGAACAGGCAGTGAACACTCAGCACCTTCACAGCTTGGCTGGGCAAGACCATGAGAAAGAGCTTTAGGAGCTGAAATCTTCAGCCTCGTTCAGCTGGAGAGACTCTGGGTCAGGAGCACCGTGCTGGGTCTGGGGGGAGTGGGGGGGCCTGGGGCTGCACAGCTGGTGGGGAGTGTCCTCAGGGGCAGCTCGTGTGCTCCTGGGTGAGGCTTGTTTGAAATGATGCTCCGAAGTCAGGAGCCCCTCTGCCCTGGAGCCAGGCTGGGAGAGCTGAGGGTGTCCAACCTGGAGAAGAGAAGGCTCCAGGGAGACCTTGGAGTCCCTTCCAGTGCCTAAAGGGGGGTTGTAAAAAGAAGGAAAGTGACTTTTTACACAGGCAGACAGTGACAGGACGAGCAAGAATGGTTTTAAACTAAGAGAGAGAGGAGATTTATATTAGATGTTAGGAAGAAATCCTTCCCTGAGAGGGTGGGGAGGCCCTGGCACAGGTTGCCCAGAGAAGCTGTGGCTGCCCCATCCCTGGAAGTGTCCAAGGCCAGGTTGGACAGGGCTTGGAACAACCTGGGCTAGTGGAAGGTGTCCCTGCCCATGGCAGGGGGTGGAGCAAGATGGTCTTTAAGGTCCCTTCCAATCCAAACCATTCCTATCTGTTCTCTCTCCCACCTGCCCTGGTGTCCCAGTGCTGAGTGGTTGTGCCTGTTGGGGTCACTGGTGACTTGCAGCTCTTGAATTTCACAGCTGCCCCCTTCACCCTCTGAGCTAATGGTCCGTGATGAGCTGCAGGACCAAGCCCTCCTCCCCTCTGCTCTGTGCCAGCCTTTCCCCAGGCTGTGTGTGCCACGTCCCCGGTGTCTCACAGCCATGACAGGCTGTCAGACATGAGTGGTTCTGTTTTGTGAGCAGAGTGGCAGTGCCACAGGAGGAAATGACATTTAGCTTTGTTTCTTGATTGAGCTGCCTGGGTTCTGTATATTAAACCTTAAAAGGCTTTTTAGCTTCATTTTCCCCCGTTGTTTGCAGCACCAGGGCTAGAGACGGTCAGGAAGGGGCTTGGGGAGCAGCATGGAGAAGAAATCCATCTCTCCATCAAATCTCTCCTTGCAGGGTGCCTCTCCAATAAACCTTGATTCATCCTCGTTCTCTGTGGAGGTTTCTGTGCACCTGGGTGCACTCCCAGTTCCAGCACCCAGTAACCTCCTGGTTTCAGCTCTGCAGAGCTCCTGGCGTTGCGGTGGGATGCTGGCTCCACGCGCTCAGGGCAGGGGGAAACGATGTGGACAGAGCCAGGTGTGCTCTGGGCCCCTTGACGTTCCTCAAAAACCGGCTCCCGTGCATGCATTTCTGGGGCTTGGAGCTGGATGGGAAAACTTTCTGATCTGACAGACTGGAAAAGCACATCCGAGCCCTCCGTGTTGTCTTTTGGGGCCATGTTGCATCTAAAGCCAAGGGATGTGGTTTGTACCCAGTGTTGTCCTTTTCTGCCTGGCTTTGGCCTCTTTTGAAAGTCAGTTTTTGGGCTGGAAGATGAGGTTGGGGGCTGCCTAATTTCCGCACAAGCTGCAGCTAATCTTTGCCTGGATTAGGCAGAAAAAGATGAACGGTCGTCCTTTATTTTTGAATGGTACTTGGATGGGGTAGTGGGAGGAAGGGTAAATGATACGGGTATTAGGGGGAATTACATACGTGCTGTGACTGCAGGAGACGTCTCCTTCAGCAGAAAGCCTTGGCCTGTGAGTCACAGTTGCTCGAAAGACTGTTTGATTCCTGATTCCCCCACTGTTTTGGCTCTGAGTCACAGCTGGGTGGGGGCGCAGGTAGGAAACAGAAGCACCAGCAACCAACACCAGCGGGATTTGCGCACGGAGAGGGGGAAGGAAGTGACTCCAGACAGCGGATGGGAATGTTAACAGCTTCTGATGAGAGTGATGGCTGGCAAGGAGAAGGTTTTTGAATGGGGGTTGTCCCTGTGTGCCCTTCTCTGCCTGCTCCTGTCTGTGCAGGGCATTCCCGGGTGTGTGGAGACACTGGGAGGTCCCTGAGGTGTGTGGGGACACTGGGCAACCTCTGGGGTGTGTGGGGACACCGGGCAACCTCTGGGGTGTCTGGGGACACTGGGTGTTCTCCAGGGTGTGTGGGGACACTGGGTGGTCCCTAAAATGTTTGGGGACACTGTGCAGTCCCGGGGGGAGGACACTGGGCAGTCACATGTGTGGGGCTGAGCTGGCTCAGGCAGAGCTGAGGAGGAAGGGGAGAGGGGCTATATCAACAAAAGAGATTCTCTCTAGACCCAGAAAGAGGCATTTCAAAGAGGAAAGAAAAAAAGGACACTGCTATTGGGAATATTTCAAATGAAAAAACTAGAATACTTCACTCAATAATTAAAAAGGTTTTTTTCCACAAAAATTCTGTGTTTTCTCCTCTGGGATAACTTGGCAATTATACAAATTAATGCAAAATATTTTTAGTTTGCATTTTTTTTGATGGGAGAGAATGCAGGAAGGAATTAGCAGCTCCTTCTGGTTCAGTGGCTACAACAGGCACTTTGGCATGGGGGGAGCAGAGCAGAGCCCCAACCCTCATCCCCCACCTCAGGCAGCCCCTGGTGTGGGTAGAGCTGCCTGGAGCATCCATGTGCTTCCACGGATGTTTGGAAACCACTGGAACTGGTATTTGTGCCTGCTGGCTGCTCCTGGCCCTGCTGCCTGCCCTGTGTGCAGAATTTGTGTGGCTGTCTCTGTTACATCTATTTTTTGGCTGCAAATCCGTGTTTGTGGAAAAGCTAGAAAGCTTCAGTGCATTTTTAAGTTGCTTTAAAGAACAAATAGATAAAATTTGTCACACAATCACAACCTAATTTGGGTTGGAAGGGATCTTAAAGCTCATCTCATTCCCCCCCCTGCCATGGGCAGGGACACCTCCCACTAGCCCAGGTTGCTCCAAGCCCCATCCAACCTGGCCTTGGACACTTCCAGGGATGGGGCAGCCACAATCTCTGCTCTGAGAGAGTGGGATCTTATTCCAGCTGAGGATTTTAGGGGCTGTTTTTCCTCCAGCAGGGCTGTGCTTCCCCTGGCTTCCCTGCCTTCCTCTGAGGGAGCTGAGCTGAGAGCGCTCACAGAAGGGGCCGAGTCCCCATCCCTGGAGTGTTCAAAAGACATGTGGATGTGGCCCTTGAGGACGTGGTTTAGTGGTGAACACGGTGATGGTGCTGGCTGATGGTTGGATTTGATGATCTTATAGGTCTTCTTCAACCTTGATGGTCCTGTGATTTTGCAGAGAGCTGAAGCTGTGCCCAGGCTCTTGCTTGGAAATGAAATGTTTTTGGGGCTTTGCTTCCTTGCATCCCATGGCTGGACCTCCAACCTTGGGGACTGGCTCCTTGACCTCAGTGCTGAAGTTCGGTAAGGGGCTGGCTGGGACCAGACCTGAGCCTGCCCTCGAGGAAACCTGTCCCCTGCTCCTGCCTGACCCCCATGGCTGCCATGGGCAGGGCTGGACTTCCTCTGTGCTGTTTTGGGCCTATTTGCTCCTGTTCTTTCCCTCACAAGACAGATAAAATCCATTAACCCGGCTATGAGCAGCTGTCGGAGGGATCCTTGCTGGAGCTCAGCTCCCAGCTCCTCACAGCTCCCGTTAGTCCTGCACTGAAAGCCTTTTTTTAAAGGGATTTTACTGTGTTGTGTTGGGAGCATAAAAAATGTGTCTGGTTGAATGGGCTTGTCCCTCTGACCCGGGTGGTGACCTCCCTCTTGTGCTTCAGAGGAAAATGAAAACCAGCCCAAGGTTCTGGATGAAAGGCGGTGCCCAGGAGGGTTTAAAACAACAACATGCCTATGATTATAAATCTGTTTTTTGACCAAAACATATGAAATAATTATTTTTGCCAGGGGTTAGTAGTCAGAGACGGATCAGCTCTGCCACTCTTTGCCTCCAGTGCTGGAAAGCTTGGTCACGCTGCAGAAATTACAGGATTTAAAGCAAACTGAGCTGCTCCGACAGCTGTCTGGACTGTCTTTCTATGCTGGAGCACGCCGAGTTCAGGCCTGAAGCCTCTGCCCCGTGGTTGTCAGGAGCAGCAGTGTCCTTTCCAAGATGATCTCAGCGGCTTTTTGTCTCCTGTGTCGTGTGACTGGGATTTTGAAGCACCAGGGGAGACCAGCCCCGTCTCATGGGACTGGGAACGGGACCAGGATCTGGGGGGCAGCAGTGCAGGAGCATCAGAGCTCTGGTACTGGAGGTGGCTGCAGTGCTGGACCCTTTCACATCCTTCCTGAAAGGTGTTCGCAAGTATGAAGGAGGCAGTTTTGTATTTATCTTGTACGTTATCCAGCCTTTTAAATTGGAGCTGGGATGTTTGTCATCCATGTTACTTGTGCTTCGTTGGCTTTTGTCCCCAAAATTTCCCCAGGCAGACAGGAGGTGCATAAAGCCCAGGAAAGAAAAGCCAGGAGCCAGGGCACAACGTCTGTGGTTGTGTCTTGTGAGCGTGGGGAGAGGGAGGTGTCTGCTGTGCCCCAGCCTTGGCAGGTCACAGAACCCCTTCTCCTCTCTGCTTTCCCTCCCTTTGCCTCCCGTCTCTGTGGTTACTGGCGGTGTGGCACCAGGCACTTTGCCATTTACAGCAAGGAGCTGTGTTCCTGCGCTGCTCTGCTTGGGCCACTGTCCCTGCCCTGATGTAGCGTGTCCATCGTGCAGTGGCTGCGGCCCAGCCACGGCCCAGCCACGGCCCAGCCATGCTTTGCTGTCCCTCTCCTGCCTCGGGGCTGGCCATGTTTCCAAGTCACTTGGTGTGTCCCTGGGGGTTGAATCCTGCTCGTGAGCTGACTTTCAGTGTGCAAGACCTTTGGCTTGTGAGCTTCTTTGTGCCTCTCAAACACCCTCCTTCCTGAGGTGGGGAGTGCAGCCTCAGCGCTCTTCCTCCCGCAGAGCGTGTTGTGTTCCCTGCAGAGCACCCTGGATGCCTTTGGCATCCTCTCTGCATCCCCTGGATGGCAGAGCCTGGCTGTGAGCACATGGACCCTGGGCCATTCACCACATCTGTCCCTGAGGATGCAGGTCATGCTCTGGAGCTGCCGGGAGGGCGGGTGCTCGACTGCTCCCCTGCCGCGCTGGGACTCGTGTGTTCACCTTTGTCTGCCCTCCTTCCCCATTTATCAGAGGGAGCTCTGTGAGCAGGATAAATGTTCACGCTCCATGGATGTTCCTGCTTCTTTCCCTGCCCTGGGGACTTTCTGCCTTTGGACTTTTTGTTGTGGAGGTGCAGCTCCAGCTGGGCTGGGCTCTGCCAGAGCCCCCCCGAGAGCCTGGTTCCTGCTGCACCCCTGTGAAGAGTGTGTGATCAGTGCCACAGGTGGGCAGGGGGGTGCACAGGGCTCCTCTCACCGGTGGGATGGGGAGGGGATGGTCTGGTGGTACCACAGGGACAGAGCATGACAGAGAGGGCAGGGTGACCGCTGGTGAGGGACCCGTGGAGTGCTCCTGGGCCAGGGAGTGGCCAGAGCTCCCTGCTGGCTGGGGGTGTGTTTCACTGCCTGCAGCAGAGCTGGAAAACTAGGTTCTTTCAACAAAGAAACCGACGTACTTTGAATGAATGAACAGCAGTGTCTGGCCCCAGCGTATTTCCTTCTCCCTCTTTAACAATTGGATTCAGTGCCTGGTGAAATGGAGGCGTCGCTATAAAACACAGCCACGGTGCCTGGTCTGGGCCTGCTGATGTGAAGGGTTTGTTCTTTTCATCCCAGGGGCTGGCTCTGCCTGTTGCCCAGCTAGGACTCCGGGGTGGTGTCAGTGGTGCGGGGGGTGAGCAGCAGCAGCAGGTCTTTCTTTACCTGGTGGGTGAGAGGTACCCACCAGGTAAAGAAACACCCACCCGGGTGCTTGGTGCTCTTCAGGGCAGCTTCTGCCACAAAAAGGACTCTTGGCCCTTTCCTGGGAAATTTGGGACTTGTGCCCAGCCCACCAGGGTGGTACTGGGAGCAGGGCTGGGCCTCAGGATGCAGCAGCTCATAGGAGTCAGTGGTGCTGAATCCTTCTCCAAGTAGCTCTGGAATATTTTGCTGAGGCTGCCCTCAGCACGTGGGGTGTGTGACCTCCTCTCCTCACCTCCCCCGGCCCCTGGAGCCTGGCTCATCCCTCTGAGTCAAAGTACATTTGCAGGGACAGGAGCAATTATTCCCTGATGCCGGTGGTGTTTTGTTCAGTCCTCCGGCTCGAGAGATGCTCTGCAAGCCAGAGAGCAGAAGCCTCTGCAAATCAGCTCGTGGAAATCATGGTATTTACCAGCTCACAGCTGAGCCTGGGAAGGTATTTTTATAGCTTCACATGGCTGGTTTTTTTCTTTTCTGAACTTGCATGCTGAATGCTGTTTTGGGTTTTGTTTTGCTTTGAAACTGTCTCCCAGCCAGATGAAAGATGCTCTGTTTCAGCTCTCGTCCTCCGCTCCTCACACATACACCGGGCAGCCAGAAAGGAAGGTTTTCTGTTTGGGTGTTTTTCGACTGCAAAGGAAAGATGTCTCAGTGATTTTCTTTGGATTTGCAATCCACAGGGTCAATCCACAGTGAAACAGTGCCAGTGACTCACGGGTTTGCTCACAGCTGATAAGGTTTGCAGAGCAAATGGGTGATTTGGACAGGTGAAGATGCCCTTTGAAGGCTCTACTCTTCCAAAATCCTTGGTCTTTGGTTTCCAGGGCTACTCTGTGTCTTACCCAGTTGATCTCTTCCTCTCAGGCTCCTTCTCTAGGTTTCCCTACTGCTGTGTGACCCCCTTAAATTTAATTCCCTGCCCTCCATGGGGTCTTGCAACTGCTTTGGGTGCTGGACCACACTGAACCCCATCCTGGAGGCACTGTCACTTCTGTCATATGCTTCTGTCCAAGAAAAGCTTCTGAAGCACCTTCAGCCTCCTCTGCTTCCCTTCTCCTCCTGCTGCTGCCTTTTCCTGTGGAGCTCCTCTGCAGAAGCCAGCTGCAGGCAGATGTTGGCCTGTCTGATGGGGATGGAGCAGCTCCTGGCTCAGATCCCCGCTAACCCCACGGCTCACAGCCTCCCCGAGGCGGAGCTCACACTGGGGAGCACCGTGCACTCCTGGGCTGCCAGAGGCTCGGCTGTGCCTTGCTTTGGGCTCTGGGAGCTGGGCTGGCCTGGCCCCAGCCCAGGCTGGTGGGGTGTCCTGGCTGCTTCCTGTGGGAGCAGGTTCTGCCTCTCGCCTGGGCGTGGAAAGTGTGGGGATGTACCCTAGGGATGGCAGTACAAGATGAACCCTGTGCCGTGGAGCTGAGCACTGCAGGGAAACCTCATGGAATCACAGCATGGTTTGGATGGGAAGGTGTGATGACCCACCCTGAAGGGGATCCTTACCCAAAAGTAGGTTGTCACAAAAGGGACCTTAAAGTCCATCCCATTCCAACCTCCTGCCATGGGCAGGGACACCTTCCACTATCCCAGGCTGCTCAAGCCCCGTCCAACCTGGCCTTGGACACTTCCAGGGATCCAGGGGCAGCCACAGCTTCTCTGGGCAACCTGTGCCAGGGCCTCCCCACCCTCACAGCCAACAATTCCTTCCCAATTTCCCATCTCTCCCTGCCCTCTGGCAGTGGGAAGCCATTGCCCCTTGTCCTGTCCCTCCATCCCTTGTCCCCAGTCCCTCTTCAGCTCTCCTGGAGCCCATTTAGGCCCTGGAAGGGGCTCTCAGGTCCCCCTGGAGCCTTCTCTTCTCCAGGTGAACTCCCCCAGCTCTCCCAGCCTGGCTCCAAAGCAGAGGGGCTCCAGCCCTTGGAGCATCTCCATGGCTTCCTCTGGACTCTCTCCAGCAGTTCCACATTTGCCTTGTGCTGAGGACCCCAGACCTGGATGCAGCACTGCTGCTGCCCTGGCTCTTTAGCAGCCTTGTTGGCCTTTTAGGACTGTGAGCACTTTGGGACCTGCGTTCTCCCTGTCACCTTATGCCTGTCGGGGTCTCCACAGGCTGTTGCAGGGAGTGGATGTGGGTGTTTTGTTCATTTTTTTCCCTCTTGCAGCCATTTGTTTTAGTAAGACGCCGTGGGCTGTACCGGAGGTGCTCACCTTCTTCCCCCTACGTCCCAGAGGGGCTATGGTGGGTAATGGCTCCTCCTGGCTTGTAGCATCTCCCATTTCTCTGAATCCAGCTGGAACCCTTGCTGAGTTTTTAAGGTCAGGTTGCTAAGTTACACCTCCTTGGAGGAGCGGGCTGAGCAGCTGTTACAGGCAGGAGAAGATCTGGGAGCAGTGTCCCTCTGCAGTAACTGGGCTCTCTGTCCCCTCTCCCTGCCATCCTCCCTCAGCCCGGGCTCGTGTCCGTACCACATTCAGCTGTTCTACCCCAAACCTTCAGCTTTATCAGCTTCCTTTGCTCAGCAGGTCCAGTGAACTGAGGGTGTAGAGGAGCCTCCCCGAGTTACCTGTGGGATGCCATGTGGTGCTGCAGGACGAGGAGCAACACTTTGGCTTCTCTGTCTATATGTTTTTTTAATTCTCATTTGCCATTGGGGGCTGTGAGATCTCTGGGACATGTGTTGTCCCCCTTGGAGCTGGGAAGCGGCCTCTCGTGTTCCCCGTGTGTCAGGGCTGTCACCAAGCCACAGCTCTGGAGAAGGCAAGCAAGGTCTGGGGTAGCTGCTGCCCTGCTCTTCTACCACTCTCCCTCTTTAGCCTTCCACCCCAGATTACCCTCCCCTTCTCCTTCCCATTTTCCAAGAACAGCCCTCCTCTGGGAAGGCTGGATTTGGGCAGTGGGTGCTTGGGTTTGTCTGAGAGCTGCTGGGACTGGGTGCTGCGGCAGAGTGAAGGCTTCCCTCTTCCCAGGAATTGGACATCTCTGGAGGGTCACTGTCCTTGGGCATTTCCAGGAGAAGTGCAGGAGGTTTTCTTGCTCAGTTCCTAAGAAAATCATGTAAATCGGGGAGGCTTATTGGGGTCCTTTTTGGATTGTGAGAATGGCGGATTTAGGGTTCTTTTCCCTTCTTGCTGCTCTCTCTGTTGTGCTGCTGGATTTCTTCTGGGGCTGGTGTTGTGACTCCTCCATCCTTCCCAGGCAAGCTGCAGACTGCATGGTTGGGCTGGGAAGTGCTGTCCAGAGAGCAGCTTCTCCCACACAGAAACAAGCTGGGAATGTGTGCAGTTTGCTTCCAGCTTGCAGGAGAGATGCAGGATCTGGCTTTCCCTGGCTTGCATTAACCTTTTCTCTATCCTTCCCTCTATCTCAACCCTTCCCCTCTCTTTCCCTGGGGATTGAGAAGCCACCCAGCGAGGACATCCCAACAGGGAAGGCGCTGGGCACAGCACAGCTTTGGAGATGTGTTCTGTTTTCTTTCCACCTTTTTTTTTGTCCCAGTGGCTCTTTGTGTCAGCCTGTGTGCTTTCAACAGAGCCTGGGGAAGCAGTGCTGGCTGCCTAGTTAGGGAAAAGGAGATCTTTAGGATGGGGGAAGAGCAGGGTGAGGTTTGTGCCTGGGTTTGGATCCTGCATCCTTCTCCTGGGGAGACCTGCAACCTTGGAGGCAGCAGAGCTGATGAGCCCTGACAACTTCGGGGGTAAAGATTCTACATCCTCAGAGGACTCCAGGAGAGGAGCTTCTCCCTAGCTTGAGGTGACCTGTGGCTGCCCCCAGGGCTGGTGACAGGGACCTGGCCCTGGTGATGGTCCCACATTTCCCCCTTTTGGCTGTGGACTGGGAAGTGATGGAGCTGCCGCTGGGCTCCTGCCTGAGCTCTCACACGCAACCAGAAGGATTTTTCCACCCTTGTCATGACTTGATTATGTGCTCTCCTTCCTACCCAAATGCCGAACAGCAGCTAAATATAGGCTGCAGCAGTGTTGATTATGGCTTTTCTAATCGAGCTTTACGCTCCAACAGGGATCTCTACTAATGGGATGTGGCATCCTTGAGAGCACCCAGCTGGGGAGCCTGCTTGGGGAGCAGATGTAGACACAACGTGATTTCCCAGTGGGATCAGGTCCTGCTGACAGTTGCTGCTGGAGCTGTGCACAGAGTCCTGGGTTTGGCTGAAAGAGAGTTAATTTTCTTCCCAGAAGCTGGTCCAGGGCTGTGGTTGGGATTTAGGATGAGAACAGTGTCGGTGACACACTGATGGTCTGGTTGTTGCTGGGAGGTGCTCACTCTAAGTCAAGGATTTTCCATTTCCCATGCTCTGCCAGCGAGGAGGTGACAAGAACTGGGAGGGATCATGGCCAGGACAGCTGATCCAAACTGGCCAGAGGGATATTCCAGACCATGGAATGTCATGCCCGGTATAGAAACTGGGGAGGTTGGCTGGGGGACTGGCTAGGCTTTTTGGGTGGTGAGAGACTCTACTGGGCATCACTTGTCTGTCTGGGATTTTAATCCTCTCGCTCTTTTCTTATCTCCATTTTCAGTACAGTCATGATTATAGTAATTAAATTTTACTGTATTTCAGTTGTTCAGCTGTTCTTATCTCAAGCCGTGTGTTTTACCTTTTCTCTGATTCTCCCCATCCCACTGGGGAGGTTGGGAGGAGCGAGGGACTGTGTGGAACGGGGGTTCAGTCACAACACACAGGATGGTAAGATTCACAAAGCCAGAGCGTGTTTTGGAATTCGAGTTCAGATTTCAGATCTAAACAGCTTTCTAGTTGTTTTGCTTTTTCTGATAAAATAAATCACTGCCTGCAGATACACAACTTAAAATCGCTCCTCTAACAGAGTGAATTCTTCTGTTTTCCCCACTGTGTGACTCGTGTGAGTGGCCCTGTGGGCACAAAAGGATGGAGCACTAAAATGTTCATGAGGTTCTGCAGGTGATGGAGCTGTACACAGGTATCCTGGGATTTGCATGCAAGAAAAAAGGAATGTTTTGAACTCATTTATGCAGCACAGCAACGTGTTAAGCTCCATTCCCATTGCCTTGTGCCAGTGAAATGTGTTATAATGAGAGGTACAAATGTTCTGCTGGAATAGAAACGTCTCAGGATGCTAATTCTGGCTTTGTATCTCCTGGTGCAGCTCGTTTCCATGCTGATCCCAGTGAAGTGTGGTGCTTGGGGTGGGCAGGATGGTGCTGAGCACCTGGCACAGCTGTGGCAGTGCCTGTCCAGGAGTGGGGCAGTGCTGTCCCTGTCTCATTCCCAGAGCACTCTGTGCAGCTTCACCTGGGAATTAAGAGAGAATATGATTCATTTATATGAACAAAATTATGTCCTAATGTTGAGATGTGCTCCCCATCCCTGCTCAGGACACACACATTTGGGGCTGGCAGAGGGTGCTCTGTGGCTGCCGGTGGCCCTCAGCCCAGCCACGTCCCCGATGTGTTGGTGGGCCCACGGGAAATGGCTGCATGGCACCCCCCCGGGTCACTGCTCACCTCTGGGGGACATCAGACACTGACACACTGGGGAGCTGCTGCCAGACCTGTAACAGGAGTGAAAAACGACGGGGATCAACGTGGAGGTGACAGGCGGGCCCTGAGGGGAGCTCTGACACCACCGACTCTGCCTGCCTGACCTGCAGGACCAGAGAGTGAAATCAGATGAAATTTAGCGCTGGAACATGCAGGGGGAGAGAGGGGCTGCCCTACACTCTGCACTGGGAGCTCAGCTGTGCATGATCAGGAGGCTAGAGCCAGGCTGGGAGAGCTCACCTGGAGAAGAGAAGGCTCCAGGGAGACCTGAGAGCCCCTTCCAGGGCCTAAAGGGGCTCCAGGAGAGCTGGAGAGGGACTGGGGACAAGGGACGGAGGGACAGGATACAGGGAATGGCTTCCCACTGCCAGGGGGCAGAGTTAGATGGGATATTGGGAAGGAATTGTTGGCTGTGAGGGTGGGGAGGCCCTGGCACAGGTTGCCCGGAGAAGCTGTGGCTGCCCCTGGATCCCTGGAAGTGTCCAAGGCCAGGTTGGATGGGGCTTGAGCAGCCTGGGATAGTGGAAGGTGTCCCTGCCCATGGCAGGGGGTGGAACGGGATGAGCTCTAAGGTCCCTCCCAGTCCAAACCATCCTGGGATTTTGTACTGCTCCAAGACAGGTGGAGGATGCTGAGTCCAAGATAGAGGGAGGGCAGTGAGCGGTGTGGAAACATCCGTGGGGAATGAAAGCTCATTTTGTGAGAGGAGACTGAAAGAACTTGCCGTAATCAGCCTTGAAAAATGCAGGCAGAAAGGGGCTGGGACTTCATTATAATGGAAATTAATCACTGGAGCAAACACCAGAGAGGGGAGATAATTATTTAAGCTAAAGGTTAATATGGCACAAGAACAAATGAGCATAAACCATCAAAGAATTGAATTTTGGATGGAAATTTGAAGGATCTGCACCATTCAGTATGAGATTTGCCTATGGCAGGGGGTTGGAATGAGATGATCTCTAAGGTCCCTTCCAACCCTAACCATTCCATGGTTCTATGATTTGGGAACAGCCCCCTTGGGGTGTGCTGGGGGACTCATTTGGGCTCAGCTGTGGGTTCTGTGACAGCAGGGGACAGGGGATAGCCTTGGGTGACCCCAGCCTGTACCCCCAGCACAGGGCGATCCCCGCACGCCTCCTCACCCCACGGCAGTTCTGGGCTCTGCTCCTTTTTATCTCATTTCTGGGGTCCTTGCAGCATGGCCTGGGCCAGTGTCAGACCTGAGGAGGGCACCTGAGGCCTATCCCTTGGGGGAGGCTCTGGGGTGAAGCAGGAGAAGGGGGACCCACTCCCAGTGCAGAGCTTGGCTCTCTCTGGGGCTGTGGAGGACCTGGTGACACACGACCACACTGTCAGCACATGGATATGTGTCCTGGTCACCCCTGCAGATTTGGAGACCCCATCATCAAACTCAAGCGAGTTTTGACCCCACAGAGACCTTGAATTTGTGTTTCTACATGTTTCATGACACCTTTGTGACCTCTGCAGTCCCTGCTGTTGGAGTCTGGACCTTCCCTGGTGCACAACCCTGGGACCCTGCAGTCACCTGGTTTCCACTACAAATACCTTTCTGGAGCCTTGTATGATGCTCACTGGGGGTTTTACTGTCTTAAAGGCAATTTGTATCCCTTCAGTCTTGAACCTGCTGGTTTCTTTATTTGCTTAATTCAGATTACCTGTGAGTTTTGAGGTGGGATGGGTGCTAGAATGCTTTGTGTGCTGTTAATGCTGCTTGTGCCTTGCAGCTTAAGATGCAAATCCTCATTACACTACACTGGCCAATGGAGAGGGCTTTACTGGGACAGCAGCAGCTTTGCAAACAGTGTGGTGCTTAACATGAGCCAGGTGTGCCCAGGTGGGCAGGAAGGCCAATGGCCCCTGGGCTGTACCAGCCACAGTGTGGCCACAGGCCCAGGGCAGTGCCCGTCCCTGGGCTGGCACTGCTGGGGCACCTCCAGTGCTGGGGGCAGTTCTGGGCCCCTCAGACAAGAGAGACACTGAGGGGCTGGAGCGTGTCCAGGGAAGGGAATGGAGCTGGGAAGGGGCTGGAGCAGCAGGAGGAGCTGAGGGAGCTGGGGGGGCTCAGCCTGGAGAAAAGGAGGCTCAGGGGGGACCTTCTGGCTCTGCAACTCCCTGACAGGAGGGGGGAGCCCAGGGGGGGTCGGGCTCTGCTCCCAGGGAGCAAGGGGCAGGACAAGACGTAACATCCTCAAGCTCTGCCAGGGGAAGTTTCGATCAAATATTGGGAAAATTTCTTTCCTAAAAGGGTGGTCAGCTATTAGAGCAGGCTGCCAGGGCTCTGGTGAAGTCACCATCCCTTGAAGTGTTTAAAAAAGGTGTAGATGTGGCACTTGTGGACGTGGGTTAGTGCTGGACATGGGACAGTGCTGCTCAGTAGGCAGCGTGTGTGTCCCAGAAGGGTCCTGAAGCTCCATCCCAGCTGCTGAAGGACTGTGCCCTGTCTTCTCTCCCCTCAGGTCTCTGGACAGAAAGCTGCAGCGGCCGCTCCTGGGCAAGTCCCGGACACTGCCCAGCATCCCACAGTCCCCGGTCCTGAGCAGGCTCCCCCTCCTCGACTCCACAGCCTACAGGGAGGAGATGCCGGAGCAGAAGCCTTACAAGAAGTGCTCGGCCTCTGACCACCAGAAGGGCTGCACGGTCCCTTCAGCCGGTTAGTTCTGCGGCACCGGGATGAGCCTCTGCCCCTTTCCACTGCAAAATGCCAGCGAACCTTCCGTGCTTCTCCAGGGACACAAATACCAAATCCAGCTCCAGCCTGGGTGGGGTTTATCCTGCTCCAAAACCAGTCCTTCTTGATGAACTTTCGGGGTTTTTTTGCCCCTGGTTGGCCCTTTCTTTGATCTTGGTACTTAAACCTGCCCATCCCTCCTATTATGCCGATGAAAAAGAAGAGTTGGATGTTGAAAGGCACCCAAGCTGGGGAAATGATGCTTGGAGCCTTCTGCCTGGGAGTGTTGCTTGGGTCTTTCTGCTTCTGGGTGAGCTGCCTCTCCTGGCCACGTGTGCCTGGGTGAGCTGCTCTCTGAGGAGCTCCTTGGCCTCTGCCACAGGCCCAAGTGCCTCTTTTCTATGCCATGAAGTGGCTTCAGGGCACTCATGGATGATCTCTGTCAGGAGCAGCGGCAGGAGCATCTCACTGTGCTTCTCCCACAGTCCTGGCCTTGGAGGTTGCAAATGCTCCCCAGCTTGGCAGTGTGTGTTGGCCCTCAGGTCAGCTCTGAGGATTTTCATCGTGTTCTTCTACTCTCATGCTGATCCTGATGAAATACTAATATGGTTGGACCAGCTGCTCTGAGCAAGTTTATTGGCAAAACCGCTGGTGGCTGAAGTGTTTCAGTGCTTTTGGTGCCAGCAGGATCACGCTGGGACTATAAAAATAATGGGAAAAGGGATTATTTAGCACTGAAACAAAGATAAGGCCTGCAAGCCAGGGCTGACAATCCAACGCTGAATAAAATCCTTATAAAACAGCTCCCTTCAAACAGCGCCCTTGGATTTTTTTATTTTTATGTTTTTTTTTAAATCTAACCCACTCACAGTAGGATCCCTGTGTTACCCAGCAGAGCAGCTGTCCAAACCATGGATTAATTTTAGTGCTTTGCAGGCTGCATTTTGTTTCCTGGTGCTACTAATTCTCCCAAAAGTCGTGCACAGCGTGGATCTGGGATGTTGCTGAGCCCATCCTGCTGTGCTTGTCCTGGTGGAGCCCCTGCGTGTCCTGCAGCACCTGAGCAACTGCTCTGCTGTGTGTGGGACTCATGGTTTTTCTTTCAGCCTATCAAATTGCTGGAGTGGGTCTTGGAATGGGAAGGAAAGTTGTGTAGCATCCACCACAAAGGGCATCCATAGTGCCCCTCCACAGGTCCCTGGTTGGCGTGCTGGTTATTCCAGGGAGCTGTGCTGGAAGGGGAGGGAGAGAGGGAGTGGGAGGCTGGTGTAAGACTATGGGATGATGTCCCAGAGGGAGTCAGACCCACTGCAAACTCGTTAGCTTCTGCTGCAAACCCCTTCTCTCCTGTGAGGGACTCGTACTCCTTGGAACAGCCACCCTGGAGCAAAACCCGTGCACAGCCCTCCATGCACAGCAGGAGTGAGGAAGAGCCCTGAGTTCACATAACAAGGGTTCAGGATCTCGTTTTACTCGTGGCTGGAAGGTGCCAAGGATGCCAAAGGAGGAGGAGGTGAAGGAAAACCCTTGTAGATCGGAAGGCTCCCTGCACAGCCAGAGCCTTGGATGAATGAGTGAGGAGTTGTTTTCTGTCCAGATCCTCCCCTGTTCTTTTCCTGGCTCAGTTAGGAGCTGCTAATTAACTGCTCATGAAGGCTACCAGGATGCTGCCACGGAGGAGAAAAAGAAGGGATGGCACTGCAGGATGGGACATCTGGGCAGCAGGACAGGAGTGGGGCAGCAGGGGGCAAGTTAACGAGCCCCAGGATGCTGGAAAGGAAAGCAGGATTGCCACAGGGATCTGTGAGTTAGGGCTGGGCTGCAGGATATCAGGAGAGAGAGGAAATGGAAGAGGTTGTCCAGAGAAGCTGTGGCTGCCTCATCCCTTGGAAATGTTCAAGGCCAGGTTGGACAAAGCTTGGAGCAGCCTGGTCTGGTGGAAGGTGTCCGTGCCCATGGCAGGGAGTGGAATGAGATGGTCTGTAAGGTCCTTTCCAAGTCAAAACATTCCATGATTCTCTGATAAGTACCTTTTCTTAAAGAACTGGTGAATTTGCTTTGGGCAGGTGCCACTGCTCCCCATTTGAGACAGGGGGACGTGGCCCAAATGAGCTCAGGAAGAGGCTCATCCACAGGGACATGAGGCTTGGCAGGAGCAGGGCTGTCCATGGGAGAGGAGATAAGCTCATCTTCCTGGAGAGTTCACCACTCCTTGGGATGGAAACTGCACTCTGGCTTGCTGCTTTTTTGGGGGCCACGAGCAGAGGAGTCACCAAGCAGGGTGGGAGAAGTGGATGAGATGTGACATCCTCATCTGACCACCAGAACATGTTCCTCAGCCTTTTCCTTTGTGTCCCATGGTTCCAGCGTGTCCATGCTGGAGGAGGGGTGTGCCCTGTCCTTCCATGGGAGGGCACAGGAGATTGCCCTGCTGTGGCACCACAGCTCCTCTGCAGGTCCTTGTGAGGGTACCAAGGTGCCTGGCATGGAATTGGGGCCCCAAGGCTGGACAGAAGAGCTGAGCCTGCGGCTGCTGAGCCTGCCAAATCCTCTTCTCTCAAAAACAACCTTCCTTTTAATTCAGGAACTGAGGCTGGGCTGGTGAACAGGTCTGGGTGTCCTGTTGGTCTGGCTTTGGTTTTCCGCTTCAGGTAACCCACAACAGTGGTGTGGTCAGCTGGGACAGGCCCCAAGTTCTCCTTCTCCATCCTATATCCTTCACCCCCTTGCCCGGAGCAGTGCTCCTGGATTAACCCCAAATCCTTACGGCCACAAGCCTGGGATATAACAAGGGGAAGACAAGCACAAATGGGGCTTGATTGAACAGGGGCAGTGCCTGCCTTGTCCCAATGGGTGTCACACTGCAGTGTGCCAAGAGATTTCCCACGTCCTTGTGGCACAGAGAAATGAGCTGGCTTTCATTTCTCATCCCTTCTTCCCCTGGGAAGTTTTAGGTATGAGACTGAGAAAGATTCTCTGTTGCTCTCTATTCCTCCTGCAACAGGTAGGGGCTTCTTCTCAGCCTTTGGCTGCCTGCAGCCCTCTCCTGCAGCTCTCCCCTGCAGCCTGCCCAGGGAGGTTGCTGCATGTGGTTTACATTCCTGATCCCTTGCAATTCCCTCCTCTTGCACCTGGAAGGAGCAGACCACTCTGGAGCTCTTCCCTGCCTCCCCCCTCCCCTGTCTGTCAGGCAACAGGCAGAGCTCTTCAGGAACTGGCTCCGTGCCCTGCTATGGAGCTGGGAAGAAGTGAACTGATAGCAAGGTTGGTGTGAGCTTATTGGGAATTATGCCCATGGGAGGAAAGGAAAGAAGCCAAAAGGAAGCAGCTGGATTTGAGCTTAGACCAAGATCGTGGAACTAATTTTCCTAACACTTGCAGGGATCATCCCGTCCATGCTCCAAGGAGGTACTGGAGAGGCACCAGGTCTCTCTCCTTGCTGCCCCCTTCATCCTTTGATGTGTGTCCTCCCCACCGTTTAAATTCAGAGGGAAGGAAGGTTTTGCAGGAATTGTTACTGTCAAGCCCAAGAGGATGTTTAGAAGACCTTTCAGAGGTGCCCATGTTGAGGGCACAGCTCTGGGTGCCAGAGGGGTGAGCAGCTCCAGGGCAGAAGAGCATGAGGATGGTTGGCCTCCAGGCTGTGGGCTTTCTCCTGTCCCTGGAATTTCCTCTCCAGTTTGAATGGGACCCTAAACAACCTGATCTAGTGAGTGGCATTCCTGCCTATGGCAAGGGGGGTGGAACAAGATGAGCTTTAAGGTCCCTTCCAACCCAAACCATTCTGTGATTCTGTGACTTCTTGATCTTCCCCTTCTGACAGTTCTGGGCTTGATCGTTGATTTACTTGTTTGGCAGCAATCAGGAACAAGCTCCTTCAGCATACGGAAAAGCCTTTTGGGGTAGACAACGCTCTCTAGTGGAGTGGCTCCCCATGCAGAGGGAGGAGGGACCACAATTTGGTGAGGATCACCCCTCGGGGAGGCCAGGGAGCAGCTCCTGGGCTGTGCTGGAGGATGCAGCTCCTGTAGCTCTTTGGAGAGAGAAGAGAGCAAGAGAAGCAAAATCCTTGGGAAACTGGAATCAGTGTGACCCAGATGAGGCTTGAAACCCAACTCCTCATCCTCGGGAGAGGTGTCCTGCACAGAGGAGAGGTGTCCTTTCCCTTGCTCAGCACACAGCCTTGGACTCCCTTGAGCAGGGGTGCCTGGGGCTGAGCGCCCTGTGGGGCTGGGAGGGCACAGTGTTGGGGACAGAGGGTGGCACAGGCAGTGGCTGGGCCATTGCAGGGGAGCACGGGGCACTGGGCTGGTTCCACCCTCCAGGTGGGTCTCCTCCCGCTTCCTGCCACGTTCCTGAAGCGAGGCTGTCTCTGCCTCTGAGTCTGGATCTGCCTCCGATTGACGTGTTTGTGCGTTAATAATCACAGCTTTCAAACAGCAGTTCCTGTGTTGTGTGAGGTGACATTTGGAGAGGAGCAGCAGCAGCTTATTAAATTGAAAGTAGGGGAGGAAAAAAACCATCACAGTGCTCGGAGTGCTGTGCTCTGGGTTGCCTTTTTCATGGAATCACAGAATAGTTTGTGTTGGAAGGGACTGTAAAGCTCATCTCATTCCAATGCCCTGCCGTGGGCAGGGACCCCTTCCACTAGCCCCCGTTGCTCCAAGCCGTGTCCAACCTGGCCTTGGACACTTCCAGGGATCCAGGGGCAGCCACAGCTTCTCTGGGCAACCTGTGCCAGGGCCTCCCCACCCTCACAGCCAACAATTCCTTCCCAATATCTCATCTAACCCTGCCCTGTGTCAGTGTGAGTAGGTGGTTGCTCCTCTGATGGCTTGTAGTCAACCTTGTGTCCCATCATGTTCCCTGTAAACCGCACAGCCTTCCTGGGTGAACTGGACTGTGGCTGGGTTGTACCTTAGGGCCATTATCCGATTCAAATTCTGGAATTGTTTTGCTCCTCAGCCTTGGAGTAGTGGGGTCATGGTCATTTGTGCTCAGAGGTGCTGGGATTTTAGTAGTGAGACACTTGCCTTGGGAAGAGGCTGCAGGAGGGGCAGAGCCTCTGAAGACAACCCTGTGAGATGCACTTTGGGGCTAAAAATTGCTCATTTTTCCAAGAATTGAACAAGAGGCTTTTATTGTTTGTTTGTCATGGCTTGAGCAGTGATTTTGGCTTAAGGGGGGAGGCAGGGCAAGCTCCAGATGTGAAAAAGAGCTTGGCAGCAAAAGCAGGCGGCATTCGAGCTGAAGGGAAAAGTGTGGAGCAATGATATTCTGGAGACATTTCCTGTTGTTTGGTTGCTTTTCTCTTTTGTTGCAATGAAAATGTGGTCAGTCCTGCCCTGGGAGCAGCAGCCTTGCGTGATGCTGGCTGTCCTCTGCCGTTGCCACCGCTGTCACAGTGTCAGTGAGGTTTGTCCCCAGGCTCTCAGCCTTGCAGACCTGCTGGTGATGGGCTGGTGGAGACAGGAGGTCTGGCTTCTGTCCTTCGTGTGGCTGTTGATTTGCTCCTGGCTGTGCCATAAAGGGTTTTTTTTCTGCAGAAGGAGATGGCAGCAAATCCTTTTGTAATTTGTAACATTTGTGGTGCCTCACTTTTCTCATTCACAAAGCAAGATTTCAAGACCAGGTTGAGCAGGGCTTGGAGCAACCTGGACTGCTGGAAGGTGTCCCTGCCCATGTCAGGAGGTGAAATGAGATGAGCTTTAAGGTGCATTCCAATACTAACCATCCTGTGATTCTAATTATATTTGACTGATTTCTGCCAGGAAGGTGTTGGAGGCTGTGGGTATGTGGGGCTGGGCAGGTTGGGAGCAGGGGCTATTGCCTGGGGCGGGGGATACTCAGTGGTTTGCAGCAGGAACGTGCCCTCTGACCCCTCCCTGGGGAGTGAATCCCACAGCATCTGTACCCCAGGGCACGGGCGTGTGGGATGGGATGCCCACTGAGCATCCCCAGAGGTGTGCTGGAGGGTAGGACATGTCCTGGGCTGTGGCTCTGATGGGGTGGCATGTCCTTGTCCTCCCCAGGGGAGGCCTGGCGGCTGGAGGACGACTGCACGGACCCCCCCCGGGACCCCCAGCTGGGCACGGCGGTGGAGGATGCCCCGTTCAGCTACTTCCGCACCCGCTCCTTCTACATGAGGAAGAGCCTGTCCGTGGACAACCACCTGGGATCCCTCAGCTATGCCGTGCACCCGGCAGAGACCAAGGCCGAGCGTGTCAAGACCAAGCTGCGGCGGCAGTTCGTGAGTACCGCAGTCTGCCCCACCCCATCCACACACCCCGAGCTTCCCAAAAACACCCACGTGTCGGAGAGCTGTTTGTATGGCCAGTATTCCCAAAACAACAGACAGAGAGGCTGCTCCAGCCTGGAGGAGCAGATGGCAGTGGCAGCTTGAGTTTGTCCACACTGCGGCAGAGCCCCTCAGCTGGGTGGGTTCCTGGCTCCCAGATCTCTGTGGGCTGTCGCTGGCTCAGGGGTGGCTGGTGCTCAGCCAGGTGGTCCCTGGGCACTGATCCCTGGTCCCTGGGCTGTCCAAAGCATAGAACAAGGCTGAAAGTAGGAAACGAGTTTTCCTGTGCTCAGCCTCACGTACGTGAGGAACTGCATCTTCCCAAAGGATTGTCCTCGGCCAGCAATGAGGGGCTGGGGCAACAACGAGCCAGCGCTGAGTCCCTGGGGCAGCTCAGCCCTTCCTGGCCCTTTGGAGCATCCTGGTGGCCGGACAGCCAGGACACGTCAGGGCTGCACTGCAGCTGCAGGAGCCTCTGATCAATGTTTAATGGGCTTTGCCTCTTCTCTTTCCCAGAGACACGCGATCCTGGGGTTCGTATGGCTGTGTCCTGCCTCGTTACGGGCTCAGGGATGTAATGAGGGCTCGGGTGTCTCCGTGATGAAAAGCACTTGGTGTTGATTGGCAGTGGGTGAGAGCGTTGGTACAATGGGAGCAGAGTAGGAGTGGGTGCCTGTGCACCCTGAGGTGCTGAGCCTGAGGGAGCGGGGGCTCGTCCTTCCCCAGGCTTTGCTCAGATACATCTGAGACCCCCGAAATCACTGACGTTCCTCTAACCCCGAGGAGGGGCTGCTCCTGGTGTGCCTGGGCTGCGTCGTTGCTGGACAGTGTGAGTATGGGGGCTCTCCTTCCCTGCCTGTGCTTGGATGGATCATTGGATGTAATGCTGCTTTTCTGCCCGGGAGGACAGTTCCAACCTCGCGTGTTGGTGGCAGCAGTGGGTGCTGTGGGGGTGAGTCTGGGGGAGCTGGTCACGACCCAGGTGCTGCCAGTGAACCATCCCTGTGGGAGCTGCTGCCTTGGCTCGGGAAGCAGGTGAAAGCTCAGGGATGGAGATGGATGGCTGAAAGATGCTGGAGCTGTTCAAGCTGAGGCAGCCCTGCTGTTGGGTAGGGCAGTGTCTGTTTTGTCTGTCTGCCTGGAGCTGTGGTGGCCCCAAGTGCACCCAGCACAGTGTTCATCTGAGTGCTAATCAAGGAACAGAGTAGGACTTTTGTAGGGTGTGGTTTTTTTTTTTTCCTTGCTACATCATTTCTGGTTCATTCTAACAGGTAAAAACTGTTGTTGCTGTAGGCTTGGCTATGGTCTCTGACCTTGTGAGACCTGCTGAGAAAAACAGACTCATCCTACTTGGCAAGGGCATCCTCAGGGCCCTTCAGAGAAGTCTTGAGCAGAAACTGTGGAGGAATGTGAGCTGGTAACCCTTACTGAGGCTTGGGCCACTACAGGACCAGCATTCCCCACACGGCTCCAGAGCCTGGTTTGTAAGATCAAAGTCCTGCCAACCTGGGGGAGTTATTTCCTAGGGCAGTTTTGGGCTCTGTGTCCTCCCAAGGCTGGGTATTTACCTTTCATCTCTGTGCTGGAGGTGTTGCAGCTTCTCCTGGGTTCGTGTTGTGCCTGGCATTTGTTCTGCCCAGCCCTGGCTGGTGGAGGAATCGGTGCCAGGGGGGATCCACTTTCCTCATGCCTGGCAGAGCACGCAGAGGAGAGAGCATGATTTGTCTTTTCCCACTGGCTCATCTGGGACCTTTTAGGAAAAGTCCATGTTTAAAACTGAATTCATTTTTCTGAGCTGTTGCGCTTGCCCAGCCTGTAACGTTGATTTCTGACTTTGCTCTTTCCCTGCTGACAGTCTGAGCCACCTTTGCCATGCAATGCAGCTGCTCGGCTTCATTTTCAAATCCCCCAAAAATAGAATTTTGGGAATTGGTGAGTGAGGGGGGAGGCTCCTGAGGCTTTGGGTGGGCAGCAGGGACCCTTCGCTGGGAGGGTGGATGGAGACAGGGCAGAGCTATCGCCCACATGGATCCAGTGCCGTGTGGCACATCTCACATCTCACATCATTAGGCTCTGCTTAACGAAGGCTTCGTGCTGGTCATGGGCATCTGAGCTTGTCCAAGGGAGAATTTATTACAGACTGGAGTCTGGCCCCCCTGCATCCCTGCCCGTGGAGTGCTGAGTGCTGCTGGGGCTGCTGAGGTGCATAGGGAGCACCTGCAGATGCTGCCTGGCCCTGTCGTCCTGGAGCAGCCACCCTTCCTGTGCCTGCCGGAGCCCAGCACACCTTCCTGCCTCCCAGAGCACCGTGGCGGGTGGATTTCCTCCAGCCACAGGGCTGGTGACATGTGTCTGCGGTCTCACTCTGGTGTGTGATGGATCTGCATGTACAGATTACTGGAATTTGCATAATTTGAATTTTAAATGAATTCCAATTTTTGTGATTGTCAGGGTGAGTTTTCTTACTAATAAGCCATTCCTTTTAACTCCTCCAAGGCCTGCAGTGCTGTCAGTGATTCCGCCCTGGAGACAGAGGAGTGGTTGATTGCTTTTGACATCTGTCTCTCACACGGATCCCCGGCCTTGGCCCAGTCACTCCAGCTGTGATGGAGACATGACCAGGCTGGGACTGTGTTCCGAGGCCTTGGGTGTGTTGTTTGGAGTCGCTCAGGGATGGCCAAGGGCCTGGTTTGGGTTTTGTGCCCAGCTGGCTCCGAGACAGGCAAGGAGGAGCAGGGATGGGACCTTCTGCAGTGTCCCTTGCCCGAGGGCAGGAGGAGGGTGACATGGATGAGTTACACACTGTGCTGATCTCCTTATCTTCACAGGAGAACTGGTCATTAAAGGCAGAATTAACCCTGTTAAACTTAGCATTAACCTTACAGAGCATTAAAGGAGGTCACCAGGGCTGAGTCACTGTCTGTGGTGGCTGCTGGGACAGTCAGTGCAGATTGCAGCAGGGTTCTGAGGGGATCTGGGCTCTTCCCTCTTCCCCTGGGGAACTGGAAGTTCTCTGCATCTAGGCCAGTCGTTCTGGCATTGCCCACTGACTTTGTGACGTTACAAGGAAACCTTTCAGCCTGATGGCACAGATCCTGCTGCCTCTGGAAGAGGAGGAGCCAGCAGTGCCCAGGGTCCCACCAGCTTGATTTGAGGTCTCTATCCTGACCCCCCTGCTCCTCCCAAATCACATGCTGCCCCCTGTGCACGAGGGACGAGTTGGCCAGTTTGTGCAGGGGAGATGGAGCAGATCAACCCCTGGCATTGCTGTGGCATCCCTTGTGCTGCCCCAGCTGCACTTGTTCTTGCTGTACTTCCTCCATGTTTCAAGTAAGTGACTCAAGGTTGTGTTGCTTCCCTGACTCTCTGCTAATTAACTTGACTCTGCGCTCTCATGCACTAATTTATTTTTTAATCATCATTATTTTTTGGGTGGTATTTTTCCATTCTGATATGAAATGTCTGTGCCCTGCAGGAAACATTTAGAGCACTGTTTGTCTTGGGAGCTCTACAGAGGAGATGAGCAGAGGTAATCCCTGCCTTACAAAGCCATGAGGAGGGAGGAAAGGCGAACTGGGATGGTAGGGCCTGGGCAAAGGAGGCAGCGAGGGGAGGAACTCACTGTGTGGCAGAAACTTCATTACACCTGGTGCTCACAGCAGTCTCTCACAGTGACTGGGCTGGCACTGGCAGACATGTACCGGTCCAGGTTTTCCTGTTCCCATGACTAATGATCAACCCAGAAATGCCTCCTGTTCCTGGTGGTCACTGCAGTAATATTGGAGAGCACATGGGTCAGTGCAGAAGCCGCTTCACCCCAGAGCAGCACCAATCCATGGGATGCGAATATCCCAGTCTGGGGTTTTGGTGCCAGCTGAGCTGGGCAGAGCCAGAGACCTTGTAGGACCTTAGTAGAACTCAGCTCTGCTTTGTCCCAATGGTTTGGTCTCATTCCTAAGTGTGCAGGGACTTCCCAAGTCTGTGGGGTGCAGTCAGTTGTCTCCTGTATGCAGCCAGTGCTGGAGGCTTAGCATGATGCTTATGGTGACATGAAGGGGTGACATGGGGCTCAGCCCTGCTGTAACCCCACTGGTAACAGTGAAACCCCAGCTCTCTCCTTGCTGTTGGGTTCTGTTCTGACACTGCTACAAACCTGATTTCAGAAAGTGTCAGCAAACAGCCAGAAAATGCTTGGCTGTGCCTGTAGTTCAGTGTGACAAAAAGAAACAATAATAAAAAAATAGAATTCCAATAATAATAAAAATCCCAACAATAATAAAAAAGTAGGTCATAGAATCCCAAAATGGTTTGGGTTGGAAGGACTCTTAAAAACTATCTCCTTCCACCTCCTGCCATTAACAGGGACACTTTCCACTAGCCCAGGTTGCTCCAAACCCCATCCAACCTGGCCTTGGACACTTCCAGGGATGGGGCAGCCACAGCTTCTCTGGGCTGAACGAATGACTGTGCAAGAGGCAGGTCAGCTGTGCTTGGTGGGGAGGTGGAGCAGAGCAGGGAGTCTCCCTGGATCCACGTACACACTACCTCAGCCTCCAGAGCAGAATGGCAGCAAGTGCCTGAAGGAGGTGGATGCAACTGCAAGTGAAGGATGAGCTCTGTGTATCACTCCCTGGGCCCAGCCCCTCCCTGTCACATTGCTCATTTTCTGACTGTTGTTCATTGAGTATTTAAAAAAACCCCAACAACCTGATAAATAACGTGATGTTGGAGCCAGAGAGCAGCTCATTCCCCTGGGAGCAGGGAGGAGGCTCCCTGTGAATCACCCCACTTTGCAAATTAGTGTGGGAGTAAACCGGCCCAGCGATGCTCCAAACCAAAACCTACCCGGCTCATTTCTGTGGCGAACGTGGTTTTATTTGCAACAGCAGCTTGTGGCGTCCCAGCAGGGGCTTTGTGGTGCCTCTAGTAAAGCAGGGATGGCTTGGGAAAAGGAGAGTGTGCTGTGGGACTGCTCTCAACATTCCCACACAAAGGGAGATGTCTCCTGTGGGAGGAATTAGGAATTAGAGAGGCAGTTCGTGGGGATCACTCCAAGCTGGGCTGGTTCTGTTGGGGATAGGGATAGTGTGATACATCCCACCTGGGCAAAGCCAAGCTGGACCAGGTGTCTGTGACAAACAGCATGGACTGGCTGAGCTGGGGTGGATGAAGCCTCTCCTGTTTGCTGTAAGTGATGTGGGCCTAGTGTTGGGCAGGGTGAGAGCACAGGGCTCTAAAATAAACACACAGGGGCTGTGGGACCCTGAGCTGGAAACTGGAAGGTTTTTTTTGCTGAGGACTACTTTGGGTTTGATTTCAATACTGCCATTGTGGGGTGGGTACTAGTGAGAACTGCGCATCATTTTCCAGGGCTTTCCCAAGAAAATCTGCAGGCTAATTTCAGTTCTTTCCAAATAACTTATGCAAAGTACCATGAAATAATCTCTAGATTAAAAATATAACAATCACAATGAAAACCCACCACGGTTTCCCTGCAAACCTGCAGTGTTTGCTCCCTCTGCTGGCTTTGTGTTGGGAAGGAGAGCCTGGGTTGGTCTGCACAGGGCTGGGGATGTTGTGGGGCAGGGGGAGCTGGTGGAGGGAGCATCCCACGGGCTGTCAGAGACAAAAGCAGCAACTTTAACAACCCCAAGTGCAGCGTCCTGCACCGAGGCCAGGGCAATCACACGCACAAGTATAGGCTGGGCAGAGTCTGGATCAAGAGCAGCCTTGAGGAGAAGGACTTGGGGTGTTGGTGGGCGGGGGACTGGACATGCCCCAGCCATGTGTGCTGGCACCCAGAAACCCCCCGTGCCCTGGGCTGATCCCACAGCGTGGGCAGCAGGGGAGGGGGGATTCTGCCCCCCCAGGTGAGACCCCCCTGCAGAGCTACCTCCAGATATGGGGCACCAACTTCAGAAGGACGTGGAGCTGCTGGAGAGAGTCCAGAGGAGGCCACGGAGATGCTCCCAGGGCTGGAGCCCCTCTGCTCTGGAGCCAGGCTGGGAGAGCTGGGGGGGTTCACCTGGAGAAGAGAAGGCTCCAGGGAGCCCTGAGAGCCCCTTCCAGGGCCTAAAGGGGCTCCAGGAGAGCTGGAGGGGGACTGGGGACAAGGGATGGAGGGACAGGACAAGGGGCAATGGTTTCCCACTGCCAGAGGGCAGGGTTAGATGGGATATTGGGAAGGAATTGTTGGCTGTGAGGTTGGGGAGGCCCTGGCACAGGTTGCCCCGAGAAGCTGTGGCTGCCCCTGGATGACTGGAAGTGTCCAAGGCCAGGTTGGGTGGGGCTTGGATTCACCTGGGCTAGTGAAAGGTGTCCCTGGCCGTGGCAGGGGGTGGAGCAAGATGAGATTTAATGTCCCTTCCAACCCAGAGCATTCTATGATTCTCTGAAGTTTCCAGTCTCTGATGCATTAACGTTTTGTTTCTGCACAGGGAGCATCAAATGCTCAGAGAGCAGCAGGGCTGAGGAGGAGGAGAGCAGAGTCCTTTGCCAACTTCCAATTTTACTCTACTTCTTCAAGTGAGACTTGCCAAAAATGTGCACCGTGTCCTTTGGTATGTGAAGTTTGTGTGAGAGAAGAAAATAACCCCAGTAATTTAAAATAAATGAGACACTATTTTGTGAGCTGGTGTGTTCCTCCTCCTCAGCAGGACTGGAGTCTCACAGCATGAAACTGAAACGAGTTTTTGGGTGGGAGCTGCAGCCTGGGCGGGGTCTTGGTGGTGCAGGGTGGGCTGGGGATGCTTTGGGCTGCAGCCAGCGATGGTCCCTCTGCTTGGAAAACCAAACGCTTTTGGATGGCTTGATCCTGCTGAGCACATGAAGGCTTGTGCTGGCAGGGCCCAGAGCAGGTTCTGGTTGGGGTGAGGAGGTGCCTCTCCCAGTACTTCTCCTCCTTTGGCTGCTTGTCCCCTCCCAACAGCTGGCTGTGATGGTGACAGAGGCCACATGTCTGCTGCCCAGGTCGTTCCTGGCGTCTGTATCCATCCAGGCCCTGGCTTCTGGGGTTGTTCCTGTTAATCCCAAAGGGCACACTCTGGTGAGTTTTGTCATCCTGATTTCCTTTTCTTCTGTGGTTTAATCACAAGAATGGCTTTGTGATGGCAAGTCCCTGGATCCAGTCTGGTCACTGCTCATACCAAGTCCCATCCTCTGCTGACGGTGGGAGCAGACCTTCTTTGTGTCTCCCTTGGAGATCTGCTCTTCTGCTCTTCTGCTCAAGCCTCTTGCTCTTGCTTTCCCAGATCTCAGACAGCGAATCTGTTTGTTGTAGTCTGTCCTCTTAGACTCACAGTCTGCAGCTCCTTGGGTTCTCCTGATGTAAGGAAGGCAGGTGCCCCAGGCTCATGAGCAAATGCTGCAATCCCCAGATGCCTTTCATTAGCCATTGGAGCGTGCCAGTGAAGGAAGCCTGAGGTTTAAATGCTTCAGAGCACTTTCCCTGCAAGCAAGTTCATACAAGGGAGGTGCTTGTGCCTGAATAAGCCCTTTGAGACACCTCTGTGGCTTCATAGAGACTCAAGGATCTGGCAAGTGGATTCAGCTGCAGGACTGGGAGCATTTGAGTGTCGTGGCTGTGTGGAGGTGGCACTTGGTGTGTGCTGGATGCCATCAGCTGGCTGCTGCAAACCTCTCCAGGAGCAGCCTGCCTGCGGTGCTGGATAGAACACCAGTGGGCTGTAAAGCATGTTTTTCTTTTAGAAACCGTGGAGCTCTGAGATGCAGTAGCACTTGTGTGCTGCAAGAGGTCTCTGCAGCACAGCACTTGGTGCACCGGCACCCGGCACAGAGTGGCTGCTCCGGCTCCTCTCACCACCCTGGAGGAAGTGCTTTGTTGTACCTACTCCTGCTCTCACCAGAGAGCTCCGAGTTCTCAGCCTCTGAATCATGGGATCCCATCTGGTTGGGGTTGGAAGGGATCTTAAAGCTCATCTTGTTCCATGGGCAGCATCATCTTCCACTAGACAGGTGAATCCAAGCCCCATCCAGCCTGGCCTTGGACACTTCCAGGGATGGGGCAGCCACAGCTGCTCTGGGCAACCTGTGCCAGGGCCTCACCACCCTCACAGGAGAGGTTTTCTTCCTAATATCCCATCTAACCCTGCCCTCTGGCAGTTGGAAGCCATTCCCCCTTGTCCTGTCCCTCCATCCCTTGTCCCCCATCCCTCTCCAGCTGTCTCGTACCTCAGTCTCCCCACTCCTTGCACCTTGGAGCCTGGTGAAAACTACCAGAGCTCCCCAAAGCACTGGGGGGTCACGGTGTCAGCACGTGGCGGCCACATCTGACTGTCCCTGGTCAGTGGTGCTGTCAGGGCTCTGTGCTCTCCCTGCACCTGCAGCCAACACTCGGCTCTTTGTTGCATCCACTTTCTAGGGTGACCTGTGACCGGGCTGAGCGGTGGGATGTGACCCTGGTGCTCCCTGGGCATGCTCATCCTGCTGCAGGTTCTGGGATGCCAACACCTCCTGCGGGGTTTGCTGCCTGCTGGGGGTTGCTGGATCTCACAGAACCACAGAATCACACAATATGCTGAGTTGGAAGGGACCCACAAGGGTCATCCAGTCCAACCCTTGTCCTGCACAGGCCCATCCCCAGAGTCACACCCTGTGCCCCAGAGGATCATCCAAACCCTCCTGGAGCTCTGGCAGCCTTGGGGCTGTGCCCACTGCCCTGGGGAACCTGGTCAGTGCCAACCACCCTCTGGGGGAAGAACCTTTTCCAGAGATCCAACCTGACCCTGCCCTGACACAGCTCCAGCCGTTCCCTGGGTCCTGTCCCTGGTCCCTCCAGAGCAGAGCTCAGTCCTGCCCCTCCTCTGCCCCTGCCCAGGCAGTTGGAACTGCAGTGAGGTCTCCCCTCAGTCTCCTCCAGCTGAACACACCAAGTGCCCTCAGTGTCCTCACATGGCTACAAATCAAGGCCCTTCTCCATCTTCATTGCCCTCCTTTGGACACCCTCTAATGACTTCAGATCTTCCCTTATATCTCAGCTGAGGAGGGAGTGACTTTGGGGGATGTTGTTACAGACCAGAACCCACACCTGAACAGAGATTTTTCTGGCACACAGATGGCCTTACCTGCCTCTCCCTGCAGCTCCCATGGCAGAGCTGATCTTCAGCAGCTTCCCTGGCAGTGCAGTGTGCTAGGAGAGCTGCCACCCTGCCTCACGAGACACTGGCATGTCCAGGGGAGAGCTGATGTGTCCAACTTGTGTTGCCATGTGTCTCCTTTCCCCCTCTGTGCATCGGTGCCCACCCTGGCACATGGGAACACATTGGCACCATGAGGTCTGTCAGGACACAGTCTGGAGCTGGTTGAGCTCCCTGGGGAAGGCTGACAGTGCAAGGCAGAAGGTCTAGTGGAGACTGGGAATGGGGAGAGTTCTCTGCCATCACAGGGTCTCTGGCAGGGTCTCCACAGGTTCTCTCCCTCACCAAGAGGCTTGTGGGGACGTCTGATGCTTCCCAGGGAGCACAGCGAGGTGGAGGCTCCGGGAAGGAGCTGGCAGTGATCTCAAAGGGGATGTTGAGGCTGGAGATTAAGCGGAGCATTTCCGGTGGGGAAGCTGATGTCTGGGCTCGGGTGTCACCTCGCTTTGACAGCAACAACAGCCCCGTTGCAGTTGGGAAGGATGGAAAAAGAAAGGAACCTGAAACCTAAGAGCTGTTTTGCTATTTACTTTGGTTCTTTTTTTACTCCAAGAATAGAAACAAAGACCGTGGATTTGCATCACCAGGAGCAACTTGAGGAGGGAGGAGGAAGCTATGAGGCCTCATTAGTGGCAGGAATGTGCTGGCAAGAGGAGGGCCCTGGTGACAGGGAGGTGGTTTGACCTGGGGGTTCCTATTAGCATTTGGTTCATCTCACTTGCATTTCATTTTTTTAATGACCAGTTTGTGAGGTTCAGCAAGCAGATCCTTATCTCTGCAAGGGAGCACTGGCAGAGGCAGAGAGGGCCCAGGCTGCAGCACAGAGGAAGGTGCCCTTGGAGGTGCCCCACTTGCACAGTCAGGTCTTGATCTCCTGGAAAGAAAAGGAGATTTATCTCTCTCTGCACTGACTGTTTAGAGGGCTTTGCATGTCACATGTAAAGCTGTTTTTCCTCGTTCCAGCTGCTGCAGTGGCATCTCTGGTCTGAGCCTGGTCACACCAGGGACTGAGAAAGCAGTGGGGTGGTGATAGGGTTGCTGTGAGACCTTCAGCCCTGCTGACCCTCACCCTGGGGGAGGAAGGGCTGGGGTGGATGCTGTGGCTGTGGAGCTCCTGATGTCTCGTTTCATGGCAAGGGTTGTGCTTGCTGCCAGGCTGCTGAATGTGTCCTTGCTGAAGCCTCCAAGCAGCCCAGGAGAAGGTGACCTGGCAGCCAGGAGCGACTGGCAGGGTAACAGAAAGGCAGAAGGACGTTTTTGTGGGGTGAGAATTTCCCTCTGTTTCTTTGGCTGTTACAGAGGTGACTTTCCAAGGCAGAGAGTAGCTTTTCTGAGATGTCCAACTGCCAGCATGACAGCGTTCAACTTCTGGATCTCCCTGTTCCTTGCCAGCAGAAATGTCCTGCCTTGTGATAAGTTTCAGCACTTGTAGGCACCTGGAGGAAAGCAGTATGAAACTGCTGTCTTGGAATGACCTTGTGGGCTTCCAGTTTCTCCGTGGGCTGGTGGGGTCCTGGAAAGACCCTACATGCTCCCAGTCTCTCCATGGGGTTTTAGGGTCTTGACACTCTTGTCTAGGCCTCTGTTGTCTCCTGGGGAAGAGAGGGAGGAAACTGGTTGCCGGAGCAGACCAAATAAGGAGCTCCATGTAAGGACGCCCCTCGGGACATTGATAGGGCTGTGCTGGACCTGGGCCTTGGCTGAACTCCTCCTGCCTTCACCTGTGGCAATAACTGCACTGCATGGTGAGGAGGAGCCACACGTGTGGTCTGTGGTTCACCTGGGCTGGAGGGGAGCACGTGCCCAGCCTGGCTGGGGCTCGTGCTTCTTCCCCTCTGCGGGGGGGATCATTCCCTTTCAGTAGTTGCCCTCTGTGTCTTTATGGGTGGGTTCCTCTTCCAGGCCTGAAAGTCAAAAGCAAACCCAGCCCAAAGCTTGGCTGGTTCATTCAGGTTTTTGTTCAAATGACCATTTACTATCCCTTGTGGCCACCAGGTACCCCTGGTGAGCATCTGTGGCATCAACTCTGGAGCAATAGGGTGTGCAATGGCTGCTTGGGTGGGAGGGTGGAGCACTGGCTGCCCAAAAAGTAGGAAAAACAGAGTCCCAGTGCCTGGTCTGAGAGGGAGCTTGTTCTGATTGTGGGCCTTTGCTAGCCATGGAAAGGCACCAGGTCCTTTGGACTGGGATCAAGCTTTGTGATGCTCTAGGAGGAACACACAAACCACACAGTTCCCTGGGAGACTTTCTGTTGTTGAGGTTGTTTTCTCTCATGGGTAGGATTTGGACAGGAAGCAGGATAGGCTCTGGAGAGTCCTAGTGGGATTCAGGTGAATCCAGCCTTTCCCCCAGACCTCTGGCTGCTCTGTGGCTCTGCTGTGCTCTTGTCACATGCTTCAAGGTGATATTTTGTTCATCTCACTTCTGGAGAGCACTGGAACAGGCTGCCTGGAGAGGGTGTAGAGTCTCCCTCACTGGGGGTATTCAAGACCCACCTGGACAAAATCCTATGCCCCGTGCTCTGGGATGATCCTACTTGAGCAGGGAGATTGGACCAGGTAACCCCTCCAGTGGTTTTTCCAACCTGAACCATTCTTGGATTCTGTGACAATGTTGGTGGTCTGATACAGCATTCCCAGCCTTTCTGCACTGAGCCTGTGAGGAGGCATCTTCTCGGGTAGGTGCAAGCCCTTCTGCCATCCTTCCGTCTTCTTCCTGAGGTGGCATCGACACCAGAGAGCCTTTTGATGTGATTACACATTGCCTGGTAAATCAGCCAAGCTGCTTTGTCAGCTGAGAAGCCAAGTGGGGAAACTGCAAATCTTCTGCTGGGTTATTACTGTGAGTGAATTAATAACTGGAGCACCCTTGGGCATGGCCTGCCCTGAGTCTGTCTGACAGGACACACTGAGCTGGAGGCTGAGCACCGTGGGACAGGAGCTCTGTCAGCTGGGCACGTCCTGCTGGGGCTCATGCACTGATTTGACACCAAACTGGTTTTAGTTTCCGGCATGTTCAGCAAATCAAAGTGTTTTCCTTCCTTGCCCGTGGCCACAGGCATCCAGAGATGACATCACTGAACTCCATGGTCTGCGATGCCTCGCCTCCCTCTGGAGGTGTCTGGCCTTCCTCTGAGGGGGTCTGTCCTCCCTCTGGGGTTCTGTGTCCAGTCAGGGTCCTGCTTTTGAGTGCCCTTTTCTTGCTTTTGGTGGTGACTGGTGATGCTGAGCTCCAGCCATCTGTGTGTTTGGGCTGGATTTTCGTGGCATCCTCCAGGACTGTGGTGTGGTGAGATAGATGTGCCCTGTGGGGTATGGATGGACCTGTTCAGTTTTGGAGCGTTTCTTTCAGCTTTACAAGGGTCAGCCTGCTCTTTTCAGGCCTGCAGCACCTGAGACAGTGACAGGCTCAGCTTTGTCTGGTGTCAGGCTTTGAGGCCTCATGGGAGCAGCTGGTTGGGATGGGCTGTGCTTGGCACCCGGAGTCCCCCTGGTGCTTTCACATCCTGCTGGTGCCAGTGTAGTTAGGTTTGGTTTGTGCTCCTTGTTTTCTGTGTGTGCCCCATCACGGGGTTGTGGGTCTGACAAAAGCCCAGGTGCCTCTCTTGGAAGAGCATCAGTGGAGCTGGGAGAGCCACCCATAGCTCCAAGTGTGCTGCAAACACTTTATTGGGGAAATTAATGACCTTGCTGAGAAAAGGCCAATTTGTCATCCTGGGAAGGAAATAAGTGAGGAAATTACTGTCACGGAGTGGTGGGCAAACCTCTGTAAAGCAGCCTGGGAGTGTCCCAGGGCAGAATCACAGAACCACAGAATCTCCTGAGTTGGAAGAGACCCACAGGGATCATCCAGTCCAATTCCTGGCCCTGCACAGGACACCCCAACAATCCCACCCTGTGCCTGAGAGTGTTGTCCAAAGACTCCTTGAGCTCTGAAAGCCTGGGAAAGAGCAGAGGGTGGGATCCATCTCTGTTCATCCTGCAGGAGACCCAGCCTGTGGAACTGAGAAGTGGCTCCTTCATCCCCAGCTGGCACAGAACGGCAGTAACCCCCTGCCCTGCCCATCCTCCTGGCCACCCCCCCTGAAACCCAGGCTGGAGGAGATGGAGACCCCGGCAGAGAATGGAGGGGACAAGGCTCGGGTTTATTTTAAACCATGTGCTCAAGGTCCTTGGCTGCTGTGAGCCAGTGTGGGGCTGCAGGACACTCAAAAGTGACACACAGCTCAAAGCCTGGTCTAAATATTTTTAATTACCCTGCATTTGGAGATCTTTTACAAATAGACAGTGACAAGCTGTCTCTTTTCTGTGGCCTTGGCCACAGAAAAATATTTAGATCAGCGGCGAGGCAAGTAACCTTGGTTCAGGGTTTTACTTTGCAGGTTCTTTTTGTATAGGGTTGATCTTTCTTTAGTCTTGGTTTTGTTTAGCAGTTCCCATCATGAACAGACTGGGACCGTCACACGCTCAGATGTGTTTCTTTTCTCCAGGACCATCCAACACCCCACGGGCATCGCTCCCCCTTCCCAAAAACTTATTGTTCCTAGAAAGCAGAGCAGTGCTGCTGGAATGTTAATTGGGGGAAGTGAATAACCAGGGCTCCCCTCTTGCCTAACCTTCCCCAGCCCCCTCTTAACGAGCAAATTGCATTTATTTAGGCATTGAAGGCCCTGTCTCTCCTCCCCTGGGCAGACTGAAGTGTCCATTGTGCAGCCCCGCATTGGGATTTGCATTTGTTCCGGGAAATTTTTTTAAAGAAAGGCAATTTTTAAGGGGGCGGGCACGACACCCCTTTCTCTCTTGCTGCGGGGAGAGATGAGTTGTGGTGGGCAGAGGTGGGCACGGGAGTGGGTTTGTCACTGGTGCCATTCCTACAGTCACTCAGGCTTCACTCATGGAAGGGAATGAGTGTGTTTCCCCATCTCTCATTGTCAGGCTCATGGAGGAGGCAGGGAAGGCAAAATCCAGCCTGTGTCTGCAGTGGGAAGCGAATCCATCGTGTCCCGCTGTGTGCTCAGGGTGCTGCTCCCTGCCAGCCCTGGGGCCCCGCTCCCCATCCCACCTCCTGCCCAGCCCAGTCAGAGGTACTGGCAGGGCTGTGGCTGAGCCCGTGCTGATGGGAAGAGGTTTTCCCAGCAAGAGTGAGGCTTTGAGGCCATCCCTGAAAACCCCCTGGAAGCTGCTGAGCTGGCCCGGGGGGATTGTGGGTTTGTATCTTGTGTTGCTCAGTGGTGAGAGCTGCATTGAGCACAGCCCTGAGGCCCTGGCCCAGCCTGGGCTGTGGTTTGTGGCTGAGATTATGGTTTCCACAGATGTGCAGAGCTGGCTGGGGACCCCCAGCTGGGCTGGGGCAGGGGCAATACCCAATATTTCTGTTTTCCTGCTCGCTGGGCCTTGGATTTACCAGTTGAACCACTGCATGGGTTTTAGAATCTGGATCATAGAATGGTTTGGTTTGGATGGGAAGTTAAAGCTCATCCCATTCCACCCCCTGCCATGGGCAGGGACACTTTCCACTAGCCCAGGTTGCTCCAAGTCCCATCCAACCTGGCCTTGGACACTTCCAGGGATGGGGCAGCCACAGCCACAGCTTCTCTGGGCAAACTGTGCCATCACTTCGAGGCAAACGATAGTCCAGATCAAATGAATAATTCTACAGAGTGATTAAAGTAAAAACAGGTCATTCTGCAGAGATAGCACTGGGTTGAAAACTGAGGGCTCAGTCCCAAATCTCTGCCATGAAGCCCTGCAGGATTTCAGGCCCTTGGAAAGCAAATTTGCCATGTGTTTTGTGCTGAGTTTAGGCTGGCAGGCCTAGTGAGGGGCAGTGCACAACTCCCAGCGGCAGCAGAGAGATGGTCTGTGCTGGGCTGATGGTCAGCCCTGTCTCATGCCCTTTTCATAGAATCACAGAACATGCCAAGTAGGAAGGGACCCACAGGAATCACTCAATCCAACTTCTTGCCCTGCACAGACACCCCAACAATCCCACCCTGTCCCTGAGAGTGTTGTCCAAATGCTTCTTGAGCTCTGGCAGCCTTGGGGTCGTGCTGGCTGCCCTGGGGAGCCTGTTCAGTGCCAACCACCCCCTGGGGGAAGAACCTTTTCCTGAGATCCAACCTGATCCTGCCCTGGCACAGCTCCAGCCATTCCTTTGGGTCCTGTCACTGGTCACAGGGAGCAGAAATCGGAGCTGCCCCTCCACTGCCCCTCCTGAGGAAACTGTACCTGGTCTAATGGAAGGTTCTGCAAAGTAACCCTCTGGAAGCTCTGGATAGTTCCTGCTTCCCAGCTCTCTCTTCCACGTGGCAGACAGTGCTTTGCACTGGTGGGTACCTCTTGCTGCCTGCCCCGTGTCCAGTTGCTCACCAGCTTTGTAGCACCTGAATGTGCAGAAAACACCTCAGGGGCAGCACAACGTGGGTGTTGGATGCTGAACCTGCTTGGTGCAGCATCCTCTGCAGGACCCCCTCTTGGGCTGGTGGTGTTTGATGTTAAGCGTAACAGCATCAGTGCCTGCATGGGAACTTGCACCCTCTCCCTTGGCTGTGCACCCCCTCTGCACCCCTGTGCTCTGCCTGCTCGAGGTTCACACAAAGGGAGCCATTTCCCATCTTTTCCATGGGTTAAACCCCGTGTTTTCCTTCCCCAGCTCCCTGCTCGAGTGCCTGTGCAGCTCCTGTGCCTCTTGTTCTCTCCAGCCCTTGCCTCTGCCCACCCTCCCTCACTTCTCCTCCTCTCCCATTTGCTCTCCTGCTGCAGCTGGGAGAAGCTTTGCTGGGTTAGGGAGAGGTTCAGGCTGGTATTCCCATGTCTGGGAGTCAATGAGAGTGGCGCCGTGGTGGCAGGAGGAGGTGGCAGGTCCTGGCTTTACCCATCCCTTCCTTTTTTCAGCGCAAAGGAGGGAGAGCAGCAGCTGAACCAGACTGAATTCTGGGTCTCTCTGTTGCATTTGGAGACTCTTTGTTGCTCATATGTTGCTGATTTGTATATTCATGATTAAACCTGCAGCTGTCCAGTGCCAGGAGGATTTGGGATGAATGACAATGACAAGAGACAAGGTCTTTACAAATAAAGTAATCATTTCTCCCTGCACTTTGCATTCATCCCTTTTCAAAGGGTCTCTGTGTGATGCAGATTTGCTGCACTTTGATGCCGGGACTGCCAGGAGATGTCTGGATCTTGCAGCCCCTTTATTCCTGTGGTAGCTGTGGGTGCGATGACGTGGGAGGAAGGGGCAGTGTGTTAAATGCTCTGATAGTTTCTAATGGTGTCAAAGGCTGCCATTTAAATTGGGACTTTCATGCTAGGGAAGAATTGAAAGGGGAAGATGGGCGTGAAAATTGATGCCGTGGCCTCCGTTCCTCCGCAGCGTCCTTGTCATGGGTGTTGATCAACTCCCTCCCCTGGTCCTGCTTCCCCTCCCGCTGGAGCTTAATCCTCTGCTGATGGCATCCTTGTGTTGCCATGGGAATCACTTCACCTCTGCCTGCTGGAGAGCTGGAGCTGGATTTGCTGGTGGTGACCTGGTGGGGAGGTGACACCATTCCTGCTGGGTCCATGGTTGGCACTGAGGTGGCTGGAGGTCAATACATGCCCTGCAGCAGCATCAGGGGGCTGGGACACGGGTGGCATCAGCCATGTATGTCATGTTTTAGCTGTGGCTTTGACTTTTTACTGATGTCTGGGGTTTATCAGAAGTGTTGGTCTGTGCTGCTGAAGGCAGCTGGGTGGAGAGACCTGAAGGTCTCTCCCTGGCCCCTGGTGGTCCTGCCTCCTCATGTTCCCAGGAGTTGTACCCTACATCCACACTGCTGTTGCCTTAGTGTGAGGTTCTTCTAGTATATGTTCCACAGCTCATCCTAAAGCTTCCTGAATTAACCACAACTTTTGGTCCTTGCCTTCCTGGAACCCAAGAGACCAGTGTGATATATTTGCCCATCAAACTCCCCAAGATGCCTGGACCGTCTTCCTCAGGTGCTGTAAAGGCTCCTGCTCCCTCCCTGAACATGGTGATGGGAATGGGAATGGCTGCTCCACTTTCCTGTCACGGCATGAAGGGCTCCTGGGGGAGTGGTGGCAGAGGGCAGGTGGAACTCAGGATGGGCCATGGCCCAAGGCTGTGTGGGAGCCATATCCCCAGGTCGTATGGGAGCCACGTCCCCAAGGCTGTGGGACCTGCCTGAGTAAGGAAGGATGGGGGCAGCCTTGGGAAGCAGAGGAGTGTGGATGAGATGGCTTCACTCCTAAAGAGGTGATGAGCAAAGCCCCAAGTATTTAAACAAGGTGTTCCCTTGAGCTGAGGCTGATGAGAGCTGATAAGAGCCCTCCTGTGCTGGCAGGGAGCTTTTGGGCACATCTTGCAGGAGGTTGGGGGTTGTGCTCGAAGGTTGCTGGGCAAGGGCAGCTCTTCTGTAAGTGATACAGACAGGGCACTGTTGTGGCACTGTTGGGTGGCAGATCTATGGTTCAGCGTGTCCTTGGGCACCAGGGCTGGGTAGAAGGAGATCCAGTGGATCATGATCTTGCTGGTGTCCAAGGCTAGATTGGACGGGGCTTGGAGCAACCTGGTCTAATGGAAGGTGTCCCTGCTCATGGCAGGTGGAATGAGATGAGCTTTAAGGACCCTTCCAACCCAAACCATCCTGTGATTCTAAAACAAAAATGGATTGGGCTGCAGGGAAAAGCTGGAAGCCATGTAGTAGGTAGGACAACCTGGAAAGGGCATTTTTTTCTGTGTTTTATAATTGAAAAACCAAGCAGATGATGTTTCTACAGTCATCCACCTGATTTAAATGAAACCATCAACCATCACCATTGCCCAATAAAAAGCTGTTGACAAAGTAGCTGCAAAGCTTCCAGGAGCAAAAATACTCTTTGAATGAAATGCAGGGCACACATTTGGGAAAAGTGGGCTGAGTAAGACTCCAAGGTATTTTTTTCCCTTTAAATAGCACGTGTGGAAGATAAGAAAGTAGAAGAAATGTTATTTGATTTGTTGTCTGTTCCTGGAGGGGAAGCACATGGAGCATGTGGGGCTGTCTGCTGTGCTTGGGGTGTTGTGGGGTGTTGGAAGGATGCGTGGGGGGAGGCTGGGCAGGGATGGGATCTTCATCCCTCTTTTAGCAGTATGTGTGTTGTCATTAGAGACTGGCTCGATGAGCCATAAACAGAGCAAAGTTTGCTTCCTTGCCAACCCAGATGAGATAAAATAGCTTTATAGAGATTTATGGGATGATAAACTATGCAGGGAAGTTTATGACACATCTAGCTGTGATCAGGAAACTTTTAAAGGGTTTATTGGGCAAGGATGTTGTCTGCATGGACAAGCCCTTTGTGGTGCTGGAACAGCTGGAATTGTGCTATTGACTTAAAATATCTTGATTTAAGCCGTTTCTTTTCCTCTTTCCAGAGTCTCTCCATAAATGAGTCTGGCAGGAACCGTGTGCAGGGAGAGGACTGGTGATCAGTCACCTCCTAATTTTCATCCAGACAAGAGGGAGATGAAGCTGGGGGAGATCAGCTGCAGGAACCCACCACAGTGCACCAGGTTAAGGCCGTGTCTGCTTCTGGTGTTGGTGAGCTTTAAATTGGGATAAACTGAATTTATGTCCTCGAGCCATTGATTCAGGGTTTCTGACTGCCTAGATGTGCATGTGGCTGCCTGCCAGCAACCAAATAATACCATAAATAAAGTCCTGCCTTTCCTGGGAAAAAAGGAAAGGGATGGAAAATGTGGAGGTTGTCAGAGCACAGGTCAGCACCACTATGGGGAGGACCCTGATGTGAGGGAGCGTCTCCTGCTGTGTCCAGGGAGCACAGAGGTGATGAGCAGTCTTGGATTCTCCATTTAAGAACCTGGGCCCGTGTTGCACAAGAGATCTGGGAGTCAAACTACTGAGCTTAGCAAATCTAAGGTGACAAATGTGCGTTGCTGGGGGGCAAATTCCAACGGCCCTATTACTGAATAGTGTCTGAAATTTTGAGGTAAAGACAGCCTTGTGGTGGGATTTTAGGCAGGTTGTGGGTGGAAGAAGCTGCTTTACAGTTAACTGAAATGACCAGAGTAGATGAGGTGGCTTTGGGATGGGTCTGTGCCCTGAGGTTGTCCCAGCTCCCTGCTTGGTGCCCACCAGCACAGCAAAGTCCTAGTGGGACCTCTGGGCTCTGCAGCAGCCTGGCCATGTCAGCCCTTGCCTTCCCCATCCCTGTTCCATGGCCTACGAGCATTAAGTGTAATTCATTGCTTTGATTCTTGACCATAGCTGGGGAATTTTATGGGGAATTATGTTCCTTTCCATCTCTTGCTGTCAGACTCTGTGGAACAGAAGGGAACTGGGGAGGGGAGAGGCCACCATGGGAGTGGCACTGTTTTCCCTGTCACTGAGCTCAGCATCTGGTCCGTTTACCCCAGTGCAGAGTGGGTGGGTAAATCATGGAGATGGACACAACTCCAGTTGTGTTCCTGTCCTCTAATTACAGGAGTTTGATCTCCAGGTCTCCCTACACCATTTCAGCTAACTTTTTTTCATCCTTGGGGCCTCAGGAAACCTTCTTCTTTCTCTTCTGGATTTCTCAAGGAAGGGAAAGCTGACGTCCCCAAATTGAGTCAGTGATTTTAGTTGTCATTTCTGCAGGAGGGGTTTGCACAAGGGGGCCTGTCCCTCTTGCACCTACTGCCCGCCCAGGGCGTAGCTCTCCACAGGCAGTGATAGCTTCCCATCAGCTGGAATCTTCCCTGCCCTGATACCATGCAGGTTGCTGCTGATCTGTAGCTCTGCAGAATTCCTGGTGCCTGCTCAAGACAGGATGCCTATTCCCACCTTTCAAGGTGAATAAGATATCTTCTGTTTTCTAAGCACAAAATCAATTTACGTGAGAAGCTTTACCCTGTAGGTTTGGGAGCTGATCTCAGTTTGTGATCTGCAAACTGCCTGGAGGGGGCCATTCAGGGCACTGGGATGGAGTCACATCCTCTGGGGCAGGATGAGCTCGGGGAGATGTCCAGCGGGCAGCTGGGACTTGGGAACTGGCCAAGGGAGACAGAATCATGGAATGGCTTCGGTTGGAAGGGACCTCAAAGCTCATCCAGTTTCACCTTCTGCCACGGGCAAGGACACCTTCCACTGTCCCAGGTTGCTCCAAGCCCTGTCCAAACTGGCCTTGGACATTTCCAAGGATGGGCCAGCCACAGCTCCTCTGGGCAAACTGTGCCAGGGCCTCCCCACCCTCACAGCCAACAATTCCTTCCCAATGTCCCATCTAACCCTGCCCTCTGGCAGTGGGAAGCCATTCCCTTGTCACTATCTACCCATATAAAAAGTCTCTCTCCCTGCTTTTTATAACCCCTTTAGGCCCTGGAAGGGGCTCTCAGGTCTCCCTGGAGCCTTCTCTTCTCCAGGTGAACCCCCCCAGCTCTCCCAGCCTGGCTCCAGAGCAGAGGGGCTCCAGCTCTTGGAGCATCTCCGGGGCCTTCTCTGGACCAGCTCCAACAGGTCCCATGTGTGGGCACTGAAAGATGAGGCTGGAAATGCTCTGGGGCCACCAGGCCTAATTCTCACTTTGAACCCTGCTTTGTTTTCTTTTTCTTTTTTTTTTTTTAATAAACTTTTCCTTTAAGAGGATTTTCTGTCTGCAGTGCACCAGGATTGTATGAAATGCCTCCTGTCTGGTGGTCTCTGCAGAGGTTCAGCCTGTGCCTCGTGAGGAAGCGTGGTGGTGGTTTGCTTTGCTTGTGTTGTCACGTCTTCCTTTAGTTATGGGATAAAATTAACACCACAACCACCCACTAACGAGGCGCTGCCTGCCATGGCTTATCGTCCCAGCCCTGGCCTGCTGGAACAACTTTACAACACCCTTAAGTTTAAAACAAACACACGCGAAACCCGGTCCCTGTGGGCCTATTAGAGCTGACCAGCAAATGTGCATTTCATTACCCAAAATATGCTGGTAGACCCAGCACAGGGCCAAGGGGAAGTAGACCTGCAAAACACTTTGGATAAAATATGAAAAGTGATTTTTTTTGTTTTCCGTCCCTCCCCTTTCTCTTCTTGATTTCTCCTGCTCTGAATTCCTGGGTAAAGACTTGCATTTCTGAGGGAAGTCCAGGAGCCAAGCTGGGAGACGCATTGGGCAGCCCAGGCCCAGGAATGGCAGGGCAGGAGTGAACCAGTGGCCGGTCAGAGGACACAGTGTGCTCTATTTTTATTTATTTTTACTTCTTAATGGCGTCAGTGCCTAGAGGGGAGACCTGCTTGGAGTCATCCCTCCATGTCCGGGTCCTGCAGCGGGAGCAGAGCTTTGCTGGACTGGCATCCTGGGACAGGGACAGGACAGGGTGTTCCTCCTCTGGCTGGGGTGGTTGGCACAGAAGGGCAGGGACAAGGGGGCTGTGTAGGCACCACAGAGCTTGGCATGGCCTGTGTCTGGCTCTTCCACCACCAGGAGTCCTCTGTTCTCACCCCCATAAGTGGGAGGGAACAGTTTTAAACTAAAAGAGGAGAGATTTAGGTTAGATATGGGTGGTGAGGCCCTGACACCACCAGGGTGTTGCCCAGAGAAGCTGTGGCTGCCCCATCCCTGGAAGTGTCCAAGTCCAGGTTGGATGGGGCTTGGAGCAATGTGGGCTAGTGTCCCTGCCCATGGCAGGGGATGGGATGAGGTGGGCTTTGACGTTCCTTCCAACCCAAACCACTCTGGGATTGTGTGATTCCCATGTGATCAGCAGGTGTGGCTCCGAGGTCAGCCCCATCTGTGCAGACACATCTCAGATGAGGACTGGTAACACCCAGCCCTCCATTTATCCTGCTTGGTGCAGATTACAGCCATCAGGGCTCCCCTTTCATCCCTTCTTGGTGGGCTTGGCAGGAAAAGCTCCTGCCTTTTCCAGTGGGATTTTGAAGGCGTTCATTAGTTTGCAGTGTTGATGATATCTCCTGGTGCTTGGAAGGATTTTGTCATCTGAGGCTGAGCTGTGCTGCACAAGGATCCTGTGTTGGCCTGATGTGCAGGGGAGGCCAAGGCCAAGCCCATTTCCATGGGCTTTGAAGAGCTACACAGCAATAAGTGTCTAAAGAGTTATCTGCCTTTTTTTTTTGGAAATATTTTGCCTTTGGATGACTGGCTCGTTGTTCATGTGGAGCAATGATTTTTTATTCAGCAATGTCCACATATCCCACTGCTTCCCCTCCAAGAAAAACAGAGCAGCTGTCTCACCAGTTCCACCAGACTGGTCTCACAGAGCGAAGCCCGGCTGGTGGCTCCACGCAGGGAGTGTTGTTGCATGTGAGAAGGTGAGTCACCACGGGGTGTTTGGGCAGCAGCAGCTGTGGGCATTTTCTCTGGCTGCTTTTGGACAGTTTAACAGAGTCATGCCAACTCTGCCCCATTTTTCAGATGGAAAAATAGTTGGGGGAACCCACAGTTGATCAAGTTAAAGAAAATGCTGCCATTCCAGGTAATATTAAGAACAGTAGTGGCTTGTGAGCTCTAACATCAGTTATTTCACCTTTATTCTGACCAAAGGACAGACTCTCTGAGGGGACTGTGGCACAGGAACCACTGAGCTGTGAAACCATATCCCTGCAGGTGGGACGTTCTCTGTGGTACAGGGAAAGGTGGATTTGGCCACAGTTAGGGAAAAACTGCGGAAAGCAGCGATGGGAGAGCACCTATCGCATGGGTAAGGGCTTCGGGAGAGGCAAAGCGAAAGCCCTCCCCGAGGTGTGCAAGCAGGATGGAGGGTGCACAGAGCCAAGTATCCCAGTCCCTTCCCATCCCTGGCCTAATGGGAATCAGGTTGGACAGGACTTGGAGCAACCCGGGTTAGTGGAAGGTGTCCCTGCCCGTGGCAGGGGGTGGAACTGGATGGGCTTTAAGATCCCTTCCAACCCAAATCAGGCTGTGATTCTGTGAGTTTTGGCTTTGCCCTTTGCTCTGGGGGTGAAGGAGGTGCTGAGCATCACCAAGGCAGAGCAGCCCATCCCTGTTGTGAGAGCAAGGCCTCTTTCCAAAGATCCAGAGGATGGATCTTTGGAGAGAGAGACTGGCCAGGCAAAACTCTGAGCTCCTGGTGATGTGCAGCTGGCACACAGCATGAGCAGGATGAGGCAGGACCTGTGCCAGCATCCCTGGGGTGGGAGAAGACGACTTGCTGGGCCTGGTTGTGCAGCCCCTTCTGGCTGCTGGGAATAGTCCAACCCGAACGCCGAGAGCTGTGCGGGAATTTTGTCCCACGTGTTTCAGACGTGTTTAGTTGGCTCTGTTTCCGTGGTCAGGCTGTGGATGGACACGCTGCTGCTCTGGGCTGAAGCTGCCTGGCATGGGGGGTTCAGCTGGGATGGTTGTGAGCTGGGACCTCGGTTTTTCAGCACCCATGGCACTGAATTGTTTTTTTTTTGCAGTGGGCTGCAAAGGGTCCCTGATTCAGCACTGACTGCATTTGTTAAAATGGACAAGTTTGATTCAGGATGCAGAATTCCTGACGAACGACTTTTCAGTATTCTCCTGCAGTGTGCGGTAAGGGGGTGATCTGCACACCTTAGCAGGTTTCCTTATTCAAAAAGAATTCATTTGACTTATAATACACCTTTCAACATGTAACTCAGCCTAAAACCTCCGAACTCCCCAGTGTAGCAATGTGTGAGCTGGTACAAATGTCAGTGCTGACCCAGCTGTTGGATTTGGGTGACCCCATGGGGGCTCAGCCTGTCCCTGAGCCGCACCAGGGGCTTTGCTGGTGGCAGCAGGAGGTGTTGTGCTCTTCCCTTTGCTTTTAGAATTTTAGGATTTCGTGTGGGGGTGTTCAGGAGCAGAATGTGTGGTTATTTTTCTCCTGTCTGTGGAGTAGCTGTGCCAAAGCGTTCAGGGTGTAAGTGGGAGGAAGATGGAGACTGGGGCAGTTCCCCAAATTAATGCTCCAAGAGTGAGAGCCTGGGGATGGAGGATGGCCTGTGCCTTCCTCTGGAGTGGAGCAGAGGGGCTTTGTGGAGCAGTGGGACTGGGGGAAGGAGAGGACGTCCAAGGGCCTGTGGGAGGGTCCCCAGTGGGGCCGTGGGTGCTGGTGCCACCGACTCAGATCTGGGACCAGGCACCACCTTGATGGGGGAGGTTTTCTGAATGACTTGTGCTGCAGTGCTGGGAAGAGGTTCTGGCAGCCCCAGCTAGCTGGTGGAAGGCCTTGCCACGGCGTTGGACATGTCATACTTATTTCTTCCCTTGCTGTCTGTGCTGAGACCAACCTGCTCCATGCGGGCAGAGCCTCCTCGGGCACGTTCTCATTGTCTGACTTTTCTGTACCCTTTTACTCTTTCCTGGTGGAAAGGAAAAGGTTTAATCCACTAACCCAGTCTGTGTAACAGATGGTCCTTCTCTCTTCTTGTTCTCTCTCTTTACATCCTTCTTCAGCCCTCCAACAAGTACCTCCCCTCTGCCAGTCCATTTTGGGGCACTGGGCTGGCCCATATCCTGTGATGGAGGAACAATCACAGGATGGTTTGGGTTGGAAGGGACCTTTAGAGCTCATCTCGTTCCACTCCTGCCATGGCAGGGACACCTTCCACTAGCCCAGGTTGCTCCAAGCCCCGTCCAACATGGCCTTGGACACTTGCAGGGATGGGGCATCTCCAGGGGTGGGATGAGCATCATGGAGAAGGGTTGGGCTTGCTGAGGGCAAAAGACCCTCTCTTGAGAGACGCAGAATGCTCAGGAACACATCTGAGGGGCGCATGTGCTTCCTGGGCTCACAGATGGGCTAGTGGCACCCTGCTCCTCAGCGGTCGTATGAACATGTGAGCAGGTCAGGGGCTCGGATGTGATTTTTGGAAACTGGATTCTACTTTGAGGAGAATATAGCAGCACAGATCGTGCTGGCTTCATGGTATCATGCTTGGAGAGGCACACAGGCTGCCTGGGGAGCTGAGGAACAGCCCTGGACAGCCCTGTGGGAGCAGTAGCCAGATACCGGTGTCTGAGACACATCACTTTTAGCTGCAGAGCCCATGGAATGGAGTCTCACATTGCTCAAACCTCAGGTAGGTCACTGCTCAAAGCTCAGACCTCAGGTAGGTCACTGCTAATATTATTTGATAGATAAAATCCAGAAAGACTAAGAGTGTTTCCTAATATTGCACCCAGGTGGTGCCAGATACAGCTTTACAATAAAAGTTCAAAATGCCCTACTTTAGAGCCTTCCCAAATCTCCTGTTGGGATTAGGAGCCTGTGTTTCGTCTTATAAAAGCAGAAGGGATGTAATTTTCCATGGGCTGAACCACAAAATCTCTGTCCATGCACAAGGTGGTATTTGGGAAATTTATTCCTTGTCTCTCTTCCCCAGTGCTGCTGTTTCTCATGTTTTAAACTTGCTGCATCTCCAGCCATCATGCTCTCCTCCCTGCCCTGGGTGGAGAAAATGAACCTGTGGGTTGCAGCCACAACAAGGAAAGGTGAGGGTGCTCTGGTCTGGCCCACTTTTGGGGGTTTTCCCCAAGCAAATATCCTGCATGGTGGGCAGTGGGTGCCCTGTTGTGGCTGCGCAAGCTGGGGCAGGACAGGGATGGGATTTCTGCAAGGGATACGCTTGGCAAAGACCAGCCTGGAGCCTCTGTCCCCACTCTGTGCTGCCCAGATGTTGTCATTCCTCGTGGGGGGACATGAGCTCAGTATCTTACCCGAGACCACGTGTACAGTCTCCAGACTCAAAATCTCCAGGTGCTCAGGATCTTACTCACCAGTCTGTGCTGCCTGGGGGTATTTCCCTCTGTGAATACAGAGTGGGTTTAATTAATCATCCTGCAGGAGCTGCTCCTGTGAGCCAGTCAGTGTGTGAGTGGAGTGGCTGTGTCCCCGTGGGTGTGTTATACTACATAAATAGCTTTCTATAAATAAGCAGATAAAGGGGTTGCTGCTGTGTGATGTCCCTGCAAAGGGGCTCTCAGTGTGTCTGCAAATGCCCCTGTGTAAATAACCTCCCTGACAAGTGCAGGGTGAAGCAGCCTGTCTGGGGATGAGTCTTTGACCTGTGCCAGGGCCTCACCATCCTCACAGCCAACAATTCCTTCCCAATATCCATTTAATCCTGCCAGTGTAAATCTGTCAGTGGGAAGCCATTCCCCTTGTCCTGTCTGTCCCTTGTCCCCAGTCCCTCTCCAGCTCTCCTGGAGCCCCTTTAGGCCCTGGAAGGGGCTCTCAGGTCTCCCTGGAGCCTTCTCTTCTCCAGGTGAACCCCCCCAGCTCTCCCAGCCTGGCTCCAGAGCAGAGGGGCTCCAGCCCTTGGAGCATCTCCGTGGCCTCCTCTGGACTCTCTCCAGCAACTCCACGTTCTTCCTGTGCTGGGCCCCCGGGGCTGGAGGCAGCTCTGCAGGAGGGTCTCCCCTGAACAGGGCAGAGGGGCAGAATCCCCTCCCTGACCTGCTGCCCACGCTGCGGAGATGCTTCCAAAGGGTGAAATGCAGATCCCTGGTTCTGGAACTGGCCAAGCTGCTCCTGTGTGTCTCCTGCTCAGTGCAGGTGTTTGTGCTGCTGCCAAATGGAAACGATGCCCTTGCCTGGCACCTGCAGGCAGAGCCTGGGCACTGGTGCAGGAGAGCTGCTTCCCAGCCCAGAGCCTGGAGAGCTGGGATGTCCTGGTGGTTCCTCCCAAAAGAGAGTGAAATCCCTTTTTCTCCCCAAATCGGTGAGTGAAGCCAAGGAACTGTGACAAAACCAGGGTGTGTAGGGCAGGGCCTGCCATGGGCAGCTCTGGGCTCTGCAGGTGGAGTCAGAGAGAGCTTTGGAAAAGGAAAGGTGGGAAAAGAACAGGGAAAAGGATGAAGGGGGATGAAAGAGCAAGAGCCCCTGGGGCAGGAGGAGGACAGAAGCAGAGAGGGGCTGGAGGTGAGCACGAGTAGCACCCCATGTTTGGAACCCCCATGTTTATACTCTCATCATTTCTCTGGTGCCACTTGTCACTGCATCTTCCAGAATCTTAAGAGGGCTTTTAAAGATGAGGGAGAGGAACTTTTTTATGGGAAGATACTGACAAGACAAGGAGGAATGGTTTTAAACTGCCAGACGGCAGGATTAGATGGGATATTGGGAAGAAATTCTTCCCTGTGAGGGTGGGGAGGCCCTGGCACAGGCTGCCCAGAGAAGCTGTGGCTGCCCCTGGATCCCTGGAAGTGTCCAAAGCCAGGTTGGACGGGGCTTGGAGCAACGTGGGCTGGTGGAAGGTGTCCCTGGCCATGGCAGGGGGTGGAACTGGGTGGGCTTTGAAGTCCCTTCCAACCCAAACCAGTCTGTGATTCTATCTCAGGTGCTGGGAGCTGGCAATCCCAAACTGCCCCATCCTCTCCCAGGCTGGTTCAGTCCCTGCTCAGTGAGTGGAGCTGCTGCAGCAGCCCCGGCCCCTCTGCCGTGTTCAGGGCACAGCTGGGCCCTGTCACAGCTCGAAGCTCCCTGCAGAGAGCCATTTCTTCCCGTTTGCCACTTGTGTGTCTGTACGCTGGGGAGCACTCTTGCCTCTCCATGCACAGCCCAGGGAGGATACTCAGAGTGCCTGTGCTGTGCAGCTCTCTCAGGAGGCATGGGAGACCTTCACAGTAGTGGTGCTGCTTTCCTCCTGCCCTTCACCCACTTGGTTAGAAGCAGTTTTGTGGACAAGCCACAGTTTCAGTTTGTGACTTTATTTATCAGTGGCTCTGTGGGCTGGAGTTGCTCCATCAGGTGCTTTTCCCTGGCTTACTGTGTGTGTTTGGGGGCAGAGGCAAGAGCTGAGTGAGATGTGCACCTGGATGCTCATAGGGCACATTGAAGATACCTCACCCAGAGCAACTGCTTGATTTTCAGATCCCACGTGCTCGATGGGAACAAGTGAAGGGTCGCTTTGACTCCCCTGCCTTTTGTTGGTGAAATTTTCAGCAACAAAAATGCCCTTTTTCTTTCCCCTTTCTCAAGAGGGATTGGAAGGAAGGCTGAGATGACCACGAGTGTGCTCAAGTGGTTGTGGAGCAAAGCACCTCCTTGGAAGAGCTCACAGATTCCTTTTCTTTGCTGGAGCTGCAGAGCTTCCCCACCAGCACTCAGGTGCCTTGACACAGCAATGCTACCCCTTGTTCTTACATCTGCCCCTTCCTGAGCTGCCCCCCAGCACCCTGTTTTATCAGTGATCATCTCCATCCTGTGGCGAGTCTGAATATGAGGTGGGTTTTGGCTGCCTTGGCCCCCCCTGCCCTGGGTGGCAAAAGGTGGGTGCCAGCTCCATCTCCCAGGCTGCTCCCAGCCCAGGAGGATGCTTGAGGTTGTTTTCCTTCCATGGGTCTACTTTTGTGCCACAGCGAAGGCAGAAATGCTGAATTCCAGCTGTCTGTGGGTTGTGGCTGGTTGGTTTGGGCTCAGTGAAGGAGATGGGACACTTTTTGAGCCCCGCGAACTGGGCACTGCTCCAGGCTGGGGGACGGTGACCACGGGCACTGCCACCTCCTCTGTGCCCGAGTGGGCATGTGGCAGCTGCCTCGAGCCTGGCTCAACTAAAGGCACAGGATTAAAGGGCTCTGAGCTGCTGGGACTGAGCTGAGATGAAAGCAGTGGCTCCAGCCTGGCATGCCATCACTGCCATCCAAGGCTGTGGTTATCTGCCCACCAAAAAGGTTTCTTTGGAGCACTGGCAGTGGGCCAACTTGCTCTTTTTAACATGATTCTTCTAAGTGCATGCCAGGGCTGTGAACTCACACGGGGAGAAGGGGTGGGGTGTTCTGTCCTCTGCCATTCGTGGCAGGAGGACCATCTTCTGTGCCCAGCTGCTGGTGTGGAGGAGCCACGTGGTTTATGCAGCCCTGAGGTGAATACAGGGATCTGGGGACACAGTGCTTTCTAGTTCTGGAGTTTTCCAAATACTGTTCAGCTTTTGGGGCTATTCTGGGAGATGAGAAACTTCCCCAGTATCAGCACAGTCAGCTCAGGTGCTCACAGAGGGGCAACAGTGGACTGGGAGAGGAGGGGTCACCTTGGGAGAGGTGTCCCTGGAGAGGTCTTGGGTCTGCTGTGCTTCCCAAGGTCCAGCAGCCCTTTCTCTTACCAGATTCACCTATTGCTCCTTTTGTTTCTCAGTCTTACTCAACCCCCACTTTTTGGACACCACCTACTGACAGAGGTCCTGGATGGGACTGGGGGCTGAGGGCAGAGGGATTCCATGGGGCTCCGTGAAAGCTGAGCATGGATAAACGGGACACAAAACATGCTGGAAGCCCTGGAGAGCTCCAGCTGTGATATTTGGAACTGTCATGGGCTGATCAAAACCAGATTATCTGCATCCATCAGAGATCTTAAAGGGTCCTTCTCACTTCTTGGGACTTTGTTATGAGGCCGTGACCGCCTCGTCCTTGTCTGATCCAGAAGGAGGAAACTCTGGGCTGAGGGGAGCGAGGGGAGGGAATGAGCAGCCGTGGGGAAAAGCGCTGGTGGTCCCTCTCCGAGGCGTTCCTGGCGGCCCGGGGGAGCAGCGTGGTGTTAAATGTCATTTTAATGGGGACAGCATCCCCCTAAATGGAGCAAAATGCAATATGAGATGAATCAAAGCTGGGTTAATGGGGAAAAATGTCCGTGGCTTTTAAACACTCACATTGCTGCAGGACTCGGGCCATGCGTCACAGGAGACATGGAAAGGTTGGCCCTTGGCTTGGCCCAAGAACTTGGGAGAAAAACTCCCGGCTCTTGGAACGTCTCTGTTGAACTTATGGTGGTGGGGCAGAAGAGGGAGGGAGAGCAGCAGTTACACAGGATTTGCCTAAAGGATACTCTGCCTTCAGCTCAGCCATGATGGAGAAAAGGGAGCAGGGAGAGGGGAGGGAGAAACCTTCTATCGCCACAGTTGTGTGGGGTAAACGGAAAGCCAGACTTTCCCCCTCCTTTAGGGTCCCCCATCCCATGGATTTAAACACAGGCTTTAAAAGGAGAATAAAAAAAATAACGAGGACATGGATAGATGGTTTCTTTTTATCTCTACAACTGAGGAGATAAATGTGACATTAATTATGTGACACAGCTTTGAAAATCATTATGTATCTCTGTTTTTTTTTTTTTAAAGGGGGTTTCAAATTTCTGCCTGGGACTAATAAAGAAGGACAATTTAAAAAAAAAAAACAACTTTAAAGATGATCTGTAGGGAGAGTTTGCTGTCTTAATTTTCCCTTCTGTAGATGCAGCTTGTTCAGCTCTCCTTTCTCTTGCGTGGAGGGAGCATCACTGCGTGTGCCGGAGCTGCTGGGGGAGGGAAAACCAGGAGGGCCTGTGAACTTTAATAGCAGAATATGGGCTTTTGGGTGGGTGGGGGGTGAGATGGGGCCATGGGAAGGGGAAGCATTGAACCCTGCACCCCTCTGCCCCCAGGAGAGAGGAAATTACAATCCTTAGCAGCACTGAGTAAGCAGTTTGTATGGTTTTGTCGAGGTCTGCATGCATCTGCCTCCTGAGCTTGGTTGGGATGGAGCAGGGAGAGCATCAGGCGGGTGAGGGGAGTGATGGCATTTGAAGTGGTGGGTTGTGAAATCATGGAATCATTTAGGCTGGAAAAGCCCTTTAAGATCATCAAGTCCAACCATAAACCCAGCACTGCAAGGCCACTACTAATCCATGTCCCCAAGTACCACCTTACCATAGAATCATCACAGAATCACAGAATGCTTTGGGTTGGAAGGGTACTTAAAGATCACCCAGTTCCACCCCCTGCCATGGGCGGGGACACCTTCCACTAGCCCAGGTTGCTCCAAGCCCCGTCCAACCTGGCCTTGGACACTTCCAGGGATGAGGCAGCCACATCTTCTCTGGGCAACCTGTGCCAGGGCCTCACCACCCTCACAGCCAACAATTCCTACCCAATATCCCATCTAACCCTGCCCTCTGGCAGTGGGAAGCCATTGCCCCTTGTCCTGTCCCTCCATCCCTTGTCCCCAGTCCCTCTCCAGCTCTCCTGGAGCCCCTTCAGGCCCTGGAAGGGGCTCTCAGCTCTCCCTGGAGCCTTCTCTTCTCCAGGTGAACCCTCTCAGCTCTCCCAGCCTGGCTCCAGAGCAGAGGAGCTCCAGCCCTGGGAGCATCTCCATGGCCTCCCCTGGACTCTCTCCAGCAGCTCCACGTCCTTCTGATATTGGGACCCCATATCTGGATGCTCTGTGTCACTGGCCTGAGACGTTTTTCGGTGCAATATCAAATGGAAGGTTTCTGACTGGGGTGTTATTAGGTAGAAACAAACCCAAGAAGCCTTATGTGAGGCACCTTCTCAACTGCAACGTGCAGGAGGCTTGGGTTTATCCCGGGCTTTCCTGGGAGAGGCTTGGAGTCAGACTGACTCCTGCAAGTGCAGTGGTGGTTGAGGCTTAGATGCAAACTCTGCTACCCAGAGTCCAGAGCTTCTCCCAGCGGTGAGTATAAAATGATGTGGCACTAGGACAGACAGGGGGTTGCTTGGGGTAGTGGAATAGGTGGAAAAGCATGAGGTCAGTCCATATTTATCCTTGTGCCGGGGCCAAACTGGTTTCAGGGCTGTGAAGTGGGGTGGAGTCTTAAGCATCCTGTGGGAGGGAGCCTTGATCCACAGACAAAAAAATGGTTTTAAATAAATGTTTTGTAAAATTGCACTCCTTCAATAGGGTTTTCCTGCTGACTGCTTGGAGGGTACCATGGCAAGGTCTGGCTTTTGGTGTCAGGTAAAGGTGAAGTCCTACTAGTGGGAGAGGAGCAACACTGCAGTGTCTGTGGCTTTCTAGGGATTGCGTGACTTTAATTGCATCTCTGGGTTTTCCATGCGTCTCTCTTTACCACTTGCACTTCTCCAGAGGGGCTGTGTTGGAGGCTGCAGCCACAGCAGGAGGCAGCAGGTCCACGTGGCTCCAGTGTGAAGTGGTGCCTGTGGCTCGGGAGAGCTCCAGCCTTGCCGTGGGCTCTGGATCTGCGTGGTGCTGGGAATGCACACTGCAGGGCTCGGCACTTTCCATGTGCTGGAGCCCAGGATCTGTGAGCCGTGGGTCTGCAGGGCTCAAGCTTGCACAGCACGACGCTCCTTAAAAACCAGCTTTCTCCATGGTACACCAAAACTTCAGCCAGGCTGAGCTTGGCTCCCACTCTGTGTCCTGCTCCCCACCTGAAGCAGCCTGTAGAGGTGGAGTTGCTGTTTCAAAGGGAAAAGCTTCCTAGCTTTTGGCAACTTGTTCCCTTGCCACTGCTGTTTTGGTGCCTGCTGGCAGCCGTTGTGTGTGGGACCATGGCCAGGGGAGCTGTGGGGGCTCCTCAGCTCCTGCTCCGCTGTCAGGGGGATGGGGAAGCTCTGACCCTCCTGCCCAGGGATCACCCAGGCATCCCTGGCCATGCACCACAGCTCACCAGTGCAGGCAGAGCGGCTGTCCAGCTTGGCGTGAGCTCTGCCGTGGACCTGCCCTGGTGGGACGTTCCTCTTCTCTTTCTCAGTCTGTCCATGTGATGGGTGTTTCCCCTGGGCAAGGTGGCACCTTGGCACCTGGGGTGAGGAGCAGGGGGGGCTCTCAGGTCACTGCTGCCCATCAAAGCCCACCCCCGTGACATGAGGGTCATTGTGCTTTGCAGTCACCACCGGGTACGTGCAGGGGAGACTGGGGAGCGCAGACTGTGGCGGTGATGATGATGGCATGGCCAGCATGGGAAAGGAAACACCCTCATGAGAAAGGTGTCAATGCCCTCCCTGTCCCTCCAGCACAAAATAAATTCTGGAAAGACATCCCAGAGAAACGTGCCGCTGAGTTTGGGTGGGTTGGGTGTCTGGAGTACATGGTGGCTTTAGGATTTTTATAACACTCATCTGCACACTGGCTCATGAAAACGAGTAACTTCTGGCTGGGATCTATCGGGGGCATTCCATCTTGCTACCAGAGGTGGGCTCCGGGGAAAAGCCAGGCAACTCAGAGCCCTTCTCCGGGGGGGATTTTTGTCCTGACTCCTGCCTGGTGGCTGGGAGTGGGACGCAGTCAAGCCCAAGGCGGGATGATGCCATAGTCCTCCTCCTCCTCCTCCTCCACGCTGATGGATGGTGGCTGGACGACCTGCAGGATTAGGTCACCCTCTGCGGTGGCTCCCGCTGTGTGGTGGCTGTTCTTGGCGGTGCTGGCCCTCCACAACCTCCACGGCAGGTCCTGCTAATATTTGCTTTATGACACATCTCTGATAGCAGTTGGTGTGTGCCCAGCCATTCCCTGTAACTCAGCAGTGCCGTTCCAGCCCGGCAGGACATTACACCAACAATAACAAAAATAAATCACTCCACACTTGCCCTCCGGTATATATTCAGTCGTTACTGTACACGAGCCCCCAGGAGAAAACGATGTGTTTACTGGGGCCAGCCTTGCACCTCCTGGCACTGTCCCCCAAGTACCCCTCAAGGTTCCAGGATCAGCCCTTGGGGTGCCTGTCTGCATCTCAGTAAATTGTGGAGCTCTCTGTGCCCTCACCCAGCATGGGCTTGAACTTTCCCTGGAACACAGGGAATCAGCAGAGCCCACCCAGAAGGTTTTGGCGAGGGAAGGGATGCCCCTGTGTGCTGCTCCCCCACTGTGGCCGAGCACAGGCTCTCATTTACGCTCGGGAGTGATGTCCCTTCTCCCGCGCTGCCTCCCCAACCTCCTCCCAGCTGGTATTTTAAACACTCCAACCTCAGTGGCCACCTCTCAGCTCCAAAGTTTTCTGAGAAAACAGAAGTGTGTGAGCTGTGGGGTCGTTCTTCCCGCTGCCCTTCGCTGCACGCGCTGTCTCCAGCCTGTTTTCCATGGCAGCTCATGGCAGTACCTGCTGTTTCCCTTAAAACCCTCAGCTGTACCAGTGGTGCTTGTTTGTCACTGTGCCAGCTGTGGACCAGGAGGTTCCAGGGCCCATTTCCCACTGCAGGATGCTCTCTGGTTTGCGACATCGTGGGACAGGTAGGCAGGTGATGTGTAAATAGACATGGGAAAAGATACCTTCACTGCTCTTACACTCACACGAGCAAAATCCCTGTTCTCAGTGGGCCAACCTGGCACTTTTTTAAAGGATCTGGCTGTATATGTTTTTCTCCAGTACTACTGGGCATGTGGGAAGTGATGGAAGCCCCTTGAAATACAGAAACCTGTGTGCCCTAATTCTTCTGTTGCTTTGGGGTACGTGGATGGGGAAGTCTGGGAGAAGAGGTAAGACATGGCCATTCTTGTGGGCAGCAGCTCCCTGAGGAAAGGCTCTGGCCTCTCCTTTGGGAGAGGTGGGGGCTGCAGGGATTGAACCATTCCAAATGGTAACAGGGTTTTTCCTATTATTAAGACTTGATATGTTTTTCTCCCATTAGGATACAGACACAATTGTTCTTTAGTCTCTCTCCCATGCACGGGACTAATCCCAGTGCTAACACCAACTCCCTACCCCATTTCTTCTTGGCTAAAGCCCTTATTACCAAGTCTCGGTCCAGCACTTGCGGTCCCCAACCCTTGTGTTCATGGTGTTTAATGTCAAGCAATGTGTTTGTGATGAATTAATCTCCATGTGGTTGCATGTCCTGGCACACGTGGCTGTGATTTCCATGGCACAGCACCTTACATATTCTTCCTGCACAGAGGCTAGGGTGTTAATTTGGGCTTGATCTCTGCTGCTGCAACTCCTTTGAGCTGCTGTGAGCCCAAGGGGGCTGCGACAGGCCCTTTTGCTCTCCATCTCCCCCGTTTTCCTCACAGGGGCTGAAGAGGGGGCAGCCCCAGCCCTGACAGTGCTCTCAAGCCATTGTTGGTAGCACTGCCTGAAGGACATGTCCCTTTTTGATTTCCAGCTGGGTATGGATAATCCCCTGTTACCCAGCGGGAATTCCCACCAGTTCCCAGCCCAGCAGCTTCAACAAAGGGTGAGCAAAATAGAGCAAGGCCTTGGGCTCTGGGTTCTGGCTCCTTTCTTGATGCTGTTCCCAGTGTGGTACCAGTGGAGCTGGGCAGGGGCACATGGCTGGTGATTGCAGGGGGGGCCAGGGTTCGACCAGGGTCTGATTCACCCCACCACAGGCCCCAAGAATCATGTGGCCTCCCATCACAGCCTGGAAAAGCAGAGAGGGTTGGGAACACCCTGGGAGGGAACATCCATGGGGTCTGGGATGTTGCAGCCTAAACTTGTGCCTCTGAAAGCTCAAAGCCTGGGGTGTGTGTGTGCAGGGAGGAGGAAGGAGGCTGATGCCTGCAGGAGACAAGGTCTCAGCTCAGGCCAGCTCTGCTGGTGGCCCTGGGCAGCCACTTGGACACTGAGGGCTGCAGAGCCATCCCCACACTGTGGTGCCAAGCCCACGGCAGCTGCCCGGCTTTCCTCACATCCAGCTTTGCTGGGGTGGAGCAGTGCTGGATCCAAGCCAGACCTTGGCTCTTCTGCCTGCAGGGAGTCTCTTCCCTGATCTTGCTCTACTTCTACAAAGTCTGGTTTCCACCAGGACAGCCCTCGGTAGGGAATGCTGGAGCTGTTTGCACCACGTTAAGCTCAGCACAGTGTTAGGACCGGGCTTAGTGCAAAACTTCTGAGGAGGTTTTTCTGTCCCCACCGTGCACCAGTTGATCTCCTGAGTGAAAATCTTTGTCCCACTGCGTTGCTTCTTCATGGTGGGATTGTCACCTGCCTTCCTTGACCCCCAGTGGGACCTTAAAGATCTTGCTTTGATGGGCAGTGGCAGGACAAGGGGGAAGGGCTTTAGGCTGAAGAAGGAGAGATTTAAATTGGATATTAGGAAGAAATTCATAGCTGTGCGGGTGGGGAGGCCCTGGCACAGATTGCCCAGAGAAGCTGTGGCTACCCCTTCCCTGGGAGTGTCCAAGGCCAGGTTGGACGGGGCTTGGAGCAACGTGGGCTAGTGGAAGGTGTCCCTGGCCATGGTAGGGGGTGGAAGGAGATGACCTTTAAGGTCCTTTCCAACCCAAACCCTTCTAGGATTCCTTGATCTCCTGAGGGTCCATCACACAGAGAGCAGGGATGGAGAGGGCGTGTTCACCTGGGGCACTTGCTTGGGAGCAGCTGCCCAGACAGCACATCTCCCACCGAGGTGGGCATCCCACTGGGAGGGACCAGCACAAGGACAGCAAACACACTGAGGAGGATTTGCTTGTGGGAACATCTTGCTCTGAGGTCAGGGTGGAGGTTGCCTCAGGAACCCTGTGGAGGAGGGGGGGGTGGCTGTGCCCTCCGAATCCCTCAGGAGCCAGGAATGGTGTCACCTTTGAAAGTGGCTGGTCCTTGCTTCCCTTGGGCCTGGCTGACCACACCAGTGATGGGTTTTTCAAGCATCTCCTTTAGGAAACTCAGCCTGGAACTGTGCCTTGGGCTGGCCTTGTCCTGCTACTTATAGGACCATACAGGATCATATAGGATCTCTGCTCAAGGCCTTGACTAGGTGGGCACAGGGTTTTCCCCAGCAGCCTGTGGAAATCAGTGTCAAGGTTTCTTTTGGCATCAGTGCATTTCAGGTAAGAGCTGTAATTGCTGCTCAGCTCTTCCAACCTCAGCGCTCTGCTCCTGCTCCTGGACCCGCCTACCTTGGGCCGGGAACGACGTGGAGCAGTAGGACACGTGAACGTCTCATCTGCTGCAGTCCCGAGCACTGCAGTCAGGTATCATTAGATCAGCTGGGGCTGGAAGCAGACTGTGCCCTGGGATCTGGCTGTGCAGCTGCTTCGAGTCAGTAGATGCTGCCCTGAGTGGCTCCTTCACCTTTGGAGTGGACAGAGCTGATGCCCAGTGACAGGAGTCCAGGCTGCCCACGTGGCCTCAGTCACGGAGGAGCATTGTGCTGGAGAAACGTGGCCATGCAGGAGTGGCAGCACCTGGCAGAAGACCTGCATCTGGTAGGAAAAGTAGCCCCTGCTGTGGCACAGAGTGTTATTCCGAGATCCACCAGTCTCTGAGGTGCCCATGAAGCCAACCCACACGCTGCCTTGCTGGCTGGGGGCAGGGATGTTGCGTGATCTGCATGGAGGATGCTGAGTGGGTCCTACCACCGTAGGAGAGCTGCTCTTCAGCCCTGCCCTTGCTCAGCTCTGGAGCCTCTGGCTCCATCCCCAGATCATGGGCTGATTCCCAGAGTGACCCTGCCCTCACCTCCGTGGGTCTGCCCAGTGAGCACCAGTGATCCTGACCCTGACTGTGCCTTGATGCCCCAGCATGGCCTTAGACCTGCCCCATCCCACCAGTTCACTGGTGATCTGGTCTTCTGCTTGAACTTGGCCACGACCTCCGAGTCTGCCCTGTTCCTCGCAGGGGAGGGATGGGCCTGCCCTGCTGGCCATGAGGTCCCCCCAACTCCTGGCCCTCACTGCACGCCAATACTTCCCACCGAGGCTTGGGAGCAAGTTGGAAGTGCTGCCTGGGGCTGGCAGGAGCCTTGCCAGCATCTGCTTCAGTGGGAAAGCTGTGAAACCACAGAGCTTTGCAGGGATCACCTTCAAAACACTTCCAGACGCCTCCAATGTCGTGGGAGAGAATGTTCTCACGCTGTGTTGTGGTGAGGTCTTCCCACCTGGGGAATGATGTCGCAGGTTTGTTGTATTCTTATCCCCTCCTGGAGCTGTGCTGGACACTGAGCTTGGGTCCTGTCAGCTCAGAGCTTGGACACAGCTGACCAAGAGCAGCTCAGAGGGGCAGCTGGAGCAGGGTGTTCTCCACACCACATGTGGTCCCACCTCCTCGAGGTGCAAGAGAGAGCCAGGCCACCCCCAGAAACACAGGAGCACGGAAAGGCTGCGTGGTGGCTACTGGATCCTGCTGACCTCCTCAGCGGCCCTTGGCCTCGGCTCTTGCCCGTCCCCTTGGAAGGGAGCAGGAATGCTGCTGGAAAGGCAGGGGCTGATGCTGCTGGATGCAGACCTGGAGTCTTCTGGCTGCTCAAGTTTTGCAGCTGACAGAGCATCTCACCTGAGCACAGCAGATCCCAGCTGAGCTCTCACGGCTGCTCCCCTTTGGCCGAGGGAAGATATGGGTGGTCCAAAAGAAAGCAGAAGGAAAGTAAACACTGTCAAATTCCCGGTGCCATGGTGGCCTTATGGAAAGGAGCTTGTCCTTGTCCGGGAGTACAGGGACAGGCAGGGTGGCCACTGTCACCCTGTGGAAGGTGCCAGCTGCTGTTGCAGCACAGAGCTGTCTCTCTTTGGATGTCCGGGGTGCTCAGAGAGGAAGACTTTGTTCCCCACTGAGATGAAGGACCAAACCCTCCAGCTCCCTTCCCACCTGCCCAGGGCAGAGGGAGCTGGTCCATCCTCCATGGCCAGCACTCTTGAAAGAGCAAGCCCTGAGTAAGCAAACCCAGGGCAGGCTCATATCTGCTCTGCTTTAAAAATAAACCTTGTTGAGCTCTGTTCCCGTAGTCTCCTTGGGAGAGGAATTTGTTACTGATGTGCCTGTGAAATTAGTCGAGTGACTCCTTTGCTCCCCATCATTAATATGAATGTGGCAATGACAAGCAGGAGGGTTTGGCTCCCTCGGGAGGAGAGATCTTTCAGATGGCACAAGTGCTGATCAAGGAGCAGGGAAGAAATCAGTTACCAGAGTTCTGCCCCTGTAGGAAGAAATAAGTGAATTTGTGTCTCTGACACGACAACCCCCAAACCTCCAGAAACGTCTTTGTGCTGCTGCCACACACACACTGTAGTGGGGGCTGTGTTCCTATGTGAATTTGGGTCATGAATCTGGGTGCAGAGGGTGTAAGTACATGTGTGTGGGTTCATGTGTGTGAGCATACACTTGCTTTTTCACCAGAAACATGGATTTTTGCTTTTTATTTGGGTGAGGCTTCTCTTCAATAACTGAAAGACCCAGAGGATTTTTTTTGGGTTTTGATTCCAGGTTTTAAGAAGTTCCTAAATTTTAAAAGTCTCTTTATTCCTAAAACTGGGTTCTTTGGGTCTTTAAGCAAGATAAAACCGAAGGATCAGGCTTTCCCTGCTGTTCAGTGGCTCATTCCTCTTGGGGTGTTGCATCTGTTGATTCTTAGGAATCTTTGTGGTTTTTCAGTATTCCGTTGCCCAGGATTAAGCCAAGAGTTAAGAGGAAAGAGGTCGAAAGGTGAGGAAGTTTAGCAAGGCACTGACTCTCACGCTGTGTTTCCTGGTCCGGGACTTTCACCATAGACCTGGAAAGAGTGGAATTTGGTTTTCAAAGCCAAAGGAGAAAGGTTTCTCTCTGGAGCTGCCTCTGCTGACGCAGCAAGCCCGTGGTGGGTCGTGCCCACCGGTGCTCCTGCCGTGTTCAGACCCAGCTTGGGGCTGTCCTGCTGGTGTCCTCCTGCTTTCCCACAGCCTGCTTAGCAAGATGTGCTCTGGCTCTCTGTTTACTGGGTATTTTAGGGACCCAAAATCTTGGTTTATTGGATATTTTGAAGTTCTTACCTGAGGAGAGGTGGTATTTCAAGCCGCCTGTGCTCATTCAGAGGTTGCTGAGAGCAGCAGGCAGAGGTATCCCCCCTTGGTCAGAGGAGGAGAGATGTCTCACCTGGCTGCTGAACCGACTGCCAGAATCCACGAGGGCTTGTCTGTTCACCCTGGGGACGTGCAGTGCAGGTCTCCTCTGGTACTTGTTGTCAGGGCCCTGCAGCCCTTCTGCAGGGTGGCACAGACCACCCCTCCCCTCTGTGTTCTGCCCAGTCCTGACTACAGAGTTCACTGCTAGATTTAGGGCTTTTCTGACCTTTCCATGCTGGGCTTCCTGGCCTTTAGCTGCTCAGTTGGAGGAAGCTCCTGTGATCTGTGATCTCTTCTCAACACAGCCCAAATACTTGCTGCCCCCTCCTCCAAGCCAGGAGCCAGCTGGGCATCAGCAGATACCTCATCCCAATACGAAATGCCTCCCTCTCAACCCCCGTGGGTTTTCATGCCCTTATTTCTTTCTCAGGTGCCTGTTTCTGCTCCACCCAGCTGGTTCACAAGCAGGGAGCAGTTTTTTGGGAATGCAAGCATGTTCTGCAGGCTCTGTGCTTGAGTCACCTCTGTCCTGGTAGCCATGACGTCTGCTCTGGATGTGGCTGCTCCACAGTGTCCTTTGTTCATCCCTGGGGTTTTTGGGGTGGTTTTGGACTTGTCAAGGCTCCTGGGGCACTCTGGCTGTTAACCAGGTGTGTCAGGGCAGGAGTGGGTGGCCAACCTGCAAACACCTTCTCTCCTATGGCTGAGGTAAGGCAGCTCAGACAAGGTGAGATAGATTGACACATCCTACATTTCTTTTGCATTCAGCCTAGTGAGACACACATTTTCATGTAGAACACGTCACCTGGCCACCCTCACCCTGTTAAACCCTGCAAGAAAGGAGGGTTTCACCTCACCCCTCCCTAGGCACTCTGCCTGTGCCCTGCTGATTCATGCAGAAGATTTGCCCTGCAATTTGTTTTGTTGCAGTAGCTCTTATTCTTAATTACAGGGAGCCTGTAATCAAAGCAAAAGTGTCACAAGCTTTGTTGTTGCTGTTCTTGCCTGTGACAAGCAGCAATGGCAGCAAGACAGCATCTCTGCCCCATCCCTGGAAGTGTCCAAGGCCAGGTTGGACGGGACTTGGAGCAACCTGGGCTAGTGGAAGGTGTCCCTGCCCATGGCAGGGGGTTGGAATTATATGAGCTTTAAGTACCCATCCAACCCAAACTGTTCTGTGATTCTGTTTCCTCTTTGCTTTACTGGTCAGTGAAAAGTGCAGGGAGATCCCTTGTCCTCCAGACTCTTTTGGATCCAGGTCATCGGGACCAGCTGGAAACCAGGACACACCTTTCCCGGGTGTTCCCACCTACTGCATTTCCAAGGGCCTCCACATCACCTGGGTGAGAAGAAAGCACCATTTCCTTGTTAAAAGGAGCTGCAGGCCATGCAGGTGTCTGAGTGGAGATGCTGCACGTCCTGCTACCACTTCCTGCGGCTTTCCAAGATTCAGGGTTAGAGTGATTAAAGAGTTGAATTCAGCCTGGAGTTCCCACCTGGATCTCAGCTGCTGGATTGCTCACAATGTGAGTGGGTACCCAAAGATGTCTTGCTGTGAAAGTGGAGAACCAAATTTATCCAGACAGTCTAAGTCTGGCGTGTGAAAGCAGTGTGTGCTTTGCTGTGCTCTGCTCGCTGCCCCTGGGTGAGCAGCCTGCTTTGCCTTCCTGTGATGAGGTCTCTGATACGAGGAGGGACTGGAGATGGAAATAATGGCTTGTTACTGGTTTTGCACAAACAAAACTCAATTGCTGGGTAGCTGCAAGATAATGACCAAAATTTGGTGGTGGTATCACGTGGAAGGATCTCACTGTGGTAGATAAGTATCTAAGAGAGCACCTCCCTGCCTCCAGCACTGGGATCTCTTCAGCTCAGCTTATAAGGTACAGGGCTTATGTTAATATTTAAACTGATAAAGATGAATGTTTCTTAAACCCTTCTGACTTCAAACACATTCATGGTTTGTAGCACTCCAGTGCCTCTCAGCTCAGGAGCTCCAAGCCAGGAGCAAGGAAGGAGACAACTGGAGTCCTTGTCCTCCCTGGGAGAGGAGGCAGCTCTGGAGCAGGGCTGGGAGCGGGTCTGGGGGGCTCAGCAAAGCCACCAGATCCCTCCTCTCTTGTCAGTGCATGGCTGAAATATTCAACAATTGTAACAGAGGGGGAGTGGAGTCAGGTAGAGCAGAGGAAATAATTCCAGATTTGAGTAGAAATTGTGAATGCAGCCTTCAGGTACCTAAAGGGGCTCCAAGAGAGCTGGAGAGGGACTGTGGGTAAGGGCCTGGAGGGACAGGACAAGGGGGAATGGCTTCCCACTGCCAGAGAGCAGGGTTAGATGGGATATTGGGAAGGAACTGTTGTCTGTGAGGGGGGTGAGGCCCTGGCACAGGTTGCCCAGAGAAGCTGTGGCTGCCCCATCCCTGGAAGTGTCCAAGGCCAGGTTGGATGGGGCTGTGAACAGCCTGGTCTAGTGGAAGGTGTCCCTGCAGTGGGGTTGGAATGAGGTGGCCTTGGAAGTTCCTTCCAACCCATACCATTCTATAATTAATGGTCTGCTCAGGGTTTAGGCTTATGCTTGCTTCCCAGAGGTGAAGCTGGTCAGGAAAAGGCCCTTGAGGATGCTCTGCTTTCTCCCCAGTGATGGGGCTGAAGCTCAGGGGCTGTCACTGGCCATGGGAAGGCCTGAAGGCCTGTTCATATCTCTTTAATCAGGCTGCCTCCCTGCTGGGGGTGCTGTGTGGGGGGAGTGAGGGGGAGGTAGATCAGAGGAGCCCTGCCTGGCCTCCCTCCTGCAGGCAAATGGATGTTCAGCTCCGAACAGTTTGTCGTGACTGCTGGGACACCCCCGTACTTTCTCCTGCTCTGTGGGTGCCAGAAAAAGCTTTGTCTGAAACAGCTTCCCATCAGGAACTCGCCATGGGTTTCAGCATGGCCTCAAGCTCCACTCTGCAGTAGAACTGAGTTTTGCATTTATTTTTTATCTTCTGCTCAGATTCTTCTCCAGAGTTATCAGGCAGTAACAGCCACCTTCTCCAAATGGGATCACATCCCTCTCTTGAATGTCACGGAATGTCTGATGCTTCCAGCCTGTTCCACCTCAGGCAGCAGCAGCTGGGAGTCCCGAAATGAAGGGGGACAGGATGGCAGAGGGCTGGTTAAGGAGGTGAACTCTCCTCCTGTAAATAAGAGCTTTGAAACCCATTCTGAGTACCAGGAAATCACTCATCTCTGTTAGTCGGGCCTTTATGAAAGCAGGTGATGGTTTTGCTCTGCAGGGATCACCTGCAGTTGGCAGGGCTGGCGTTGTCCCAGCAGCAGCCATGAGGGCTGGGTGGCTGAGATGTCCCCCCAGCACTGAAACTGGAGCTGTGCAGTGTTTTCCCTGCCTGGAGGGTTTTCTCTGGCCGGTGCTGCAAGGGGCTGCCTGGAGAGCAGGGCTCAGAGCTGTGGAGGTGGCATTGGATGCCAGGGGGGATGGGACAGGGCCAGATGGCTGCTTTGGAAGTAAAGGCAGGGAAACATGCTGCTGCCTGCTGGGTACCCACCCGTCCTGCCCCAGATACAGCCCCAAATGAGCTGGTCCTCAGTGCTCAAGGTTGGGATGGAGCAGTGCTGCAGCGTCCAGCCAGGAGCCTGGATAATTTCAGGTTTATTTTGTGTTTCCCAGATACTTTTCAGCAGAGGTTCCCAAAGCATGCCTCAAATAATAGGCAATTTTTCCTTTTACTGCCCCTTTCAGGCTAGTAAATGGTATTTTCCTTTTCCACGGCAGCAGTCTTGTGCACATGGAAGCTGCTTGGCCTCTGTGGACACACACACACGGTGCAGCTGAGGCTGGGAGAGGATTTATTTACGAGTCCCAGGCTTGAGTTTTCCTTTTTATCCTGTTTCTGCCAGAGATTGGTCTATGGTTCTCCACAAAAAGTAGCCAAGGCAAAATAACTGTGGAGCTGGGACATGGAAGCAGACGGGATGAGGGGTCCCAGCCAAGCTCCAAATCTGCTCCTGGTTTATAGATTGCTGTTAATCTGAGAGGCAGCTTTGTACACTTAATAGGTGTGTGATTGATCCTGGTGCCCAGGAGATTGGCCCTTCTCATCGGGCCATCCTTTATTTATAACCTGAAGCAGCTGGAAGTTTCCTGCTGGAGGTGGTCCTGGAGCCTGGGACACCCTGGCTCACAGGGATGGTCTTTCTGCTGTCACCAGTTGGCATCCTGACAGCTGTGATGGCTGGAGAGCGGGTTTCCCTCCCTCTGGCACGGGGATGGAGCGGAGAAGCAGCTCCGGAGAAGGACCTCCAGCTCCTCCCAGCCTGTGGCTCCTCTTGCACTTGGGATGGAGAGGGGCTCCCCTACCTCTCTGACGCAGCCCATTCCTGCCCATCCATCCATTTAAAAATAGCTGTTGGGGGTCTTTTCAACCTGGAAAGACTGAGGCCAGTGGTAAGGCTTGTTGGGAAGGGGAGGGAGTGATGTGCCTGAGCGTGCACACTGTTCAGCGAACCAGCACGGTGTAAAGCACCACCAAGCTCCCCGTCCCCCTGCCTGGGCTCAATTAGCTTCCCCTTTAATGAGGGCCTGTCTCGTGCCTTGCTCAGCTGATTAAACAGCCCATGCCAGTAAGCTGTGGCACCAGGTTGACGGTGGGGAGCTTTTCTGAGCAGGATGTGGAGGGAAGAGGGATCACGCTGGCAGCAGCTGCTTGGCTGGGAGCCCTGTGGATTCAGCTCCCCCCCACCGAGCTACTGGAAATGGAAGATCAGGTTTTAAAGCCTGGTTATAAATACGAGCGCGGGAGCTGATGCAACCCCGGCCATGAGAATGAGGTGTTTGGAAATGGGAGACTGCTGGCAGGGAGGGCAGAGCTGCCCTGCTCCCCCTCACTGACTGGGAAAGGGAGGTGCCCCCTCAGCTGTGGAGGGGCTCCCACCCACCCCCTGCTCCTACCACCCCAATCTAGGGCTTCCATGAGGGAATTAGCGGGAGTAATTATTGAACTTCACTTGCTCTTGGGTCTCTCTCCCTCTAGTAAGTTGTTCAGCCTGGAGAAGTCTCTGTGGAGACCTTAAAGCCCCTTCCAGTTCCTAAAGGGGCTCCAAGAGAGCTGAAGAGGGACTTTGGTTAAGAGAAATGTGCTGGGAGTAACAGGACAAGTTTCTGAGGCACTTGGAACATCTTGGTTCCCCCCTCCAAGAGCGGGTACATGCTGAGGTGGGCCAGAGAGGAGCTGGTTGGGGAGCAGGTGGAGAGGGTGATCATAGAATTACAAAGTGGTTTGGGTTAGAAGGGTCAAGACTGTCTTGTCCCACCTCCCTCTCACGGGCAGGGGCACGTTCCACGAGACCAGGTTGCTCCAAGCCCTGTCGACCTTTCCGCATAGGAGAGGTGTTCCACCCCTCGGCTGTTTCAGCACAGGTGCTGTGCCCCAGGCAGCACCCACGGATGTTTTCTGGCTGAGGTCTGGTGTCAGAGCCCTGTCTGTAGCTTACTCATCCCCTGCAGGGATTTGGGAATGGAAGTACCCAGCCCAGTGCACTTCTGCACTGCCCCTGGCTGCTCCAAAAATCCTGCTCCCTTTAAGAGAAATAATGCCCTGCTCTAAGTGGGGCAAATGGGGGTCCCAGGGATTTAGTTGGGGTGAGGCCCTTGCTCTGCTACCTCTCAGCTGGTACAAAGCAATGACAATTTGTTAGGAATAGCTCTTTGGAATTCAGGAAGGAATTTTTGCACCTGCCGAGGAGTATTTCAGACTGGTGTAGAAGAAACACAGAAAAGACTCTCGAGAATAATAAACTCTGTGGGTTTCAAAAGAATTTCTGGAGCAGCCCAGTGTTTTGATACATATGAAGTTCCTTGCAGGACTTTGCCACAAGGCTTTTATCAGGGTGCAGGGAGTGCTGGGAAGCAGTTCCATAGGGCAGGGAGAATCAGAAGTTTTGGGTGTGGGGGCTGCCCTTGGCTCTGTGCCCACACCTGCTGTGCTCTGCACCTTTCCATCTTGCCTATTTTCATCTTCAGCAGTAGTTTTGTTCCTTTGCAGCAGGTGCTGCCTGAACTGAGAGTGTGACAGGAGCTCATGAGTCTGTAGAGAATAAAATGCAGCTGCTCCTGCCGCCTGGGTCCTGCTCCTCACCTTCCAAAGCATCCTGCACCTTCCTCCCTGAGCTTTGGGATGCTTTGGCCAGGTTTGGATGTGTCTGCAAGGGGCAGAGCTGCTGTTTCTGCAGGCCCCGGAGAGGGCAAAGAACTGATGAGGAGATGTTGGTACCAGTCCTAAACCCGCTTCCCCTTTGGCATCTCTGCACCCCCCATCCCCTGTCGCATCCGGGACTGAAAATCTGTGCTGATATAGGTGAGGTGGGTGCAGTCCTCTGGCGTTTTAAACCCAGCACCACGTAAATCTCCCCCGAGCCCCGGCAGGAGCCGCGGTGCGCGTCCAGCACGGGTGCCCGTGCGGGAGAGATCCGGCGGGAGCTGGGATGCAACAGCAAAATCCTGCTCGCGGTGCACCCATGTGAGGAGCCCTTTAGGTGTCGCGCTGGAGCGGTGAGTCCCCCGAGAGCCCTCGGCCTCCTCCTCCTGTGCTGCAGCCTGGCCGAGGACGCTCCGGGAGCTCTGTCTGCCGGCGGCTGGCGGGGCGAGTCCCGCGGAGCCGCGACTCCCAACCGCACCGCCCGGCGCGGAGCGACGGGGCTGGCACGGCACTAGTCTGCGGGCTGGAAACAGCCTGGAAATCCCCTGGGATCTTTGGGATCTCATGGGGTCTCCCGGGGGCTGCCCGGTGCCGCTCCCCACCCTCCCCACGGGGCGCTGCCGCTGATCCCCCGCTCTCCCGGGAAAGGTATAAATCACTGTCCCCTCAGGAGCCGGGCGGTGTCCGGTTACCCCGGGCTCCAGGGCATCCTCCCTGCGGGGCCGGCTCACATGCTGATGGTTTGCTCAGGGCTCTTGGCCGGCTTGGGGGAAAATCTCAGTTCCCTGGCGGTGACGCGGTGTGGGCAACGTTTGGGGAAGGCTGGGAATTCCTGGGGCAGGAACACACATCTCCCATCGCTCCGTGCCCCGCGCGCTGGTGATCAAGCAGAAATCCCACTCTGGGGTGGAATGGAGGATTGGAAGGGGTTTTAACTAGAAGCTACCCCTACTCTGCAACTGCTCCTACCCCTCTCCTCCAGGATAGGCTGTCTGTGTCCTCTGTGTGCTCTGCTCTTTCTCCCCCTTGCATTTTTTGTCCCACTGTTGTGTTACCTCTCAGCTTTCCATTTTCTTGGTCTAATTTTCCAATTTCCTTCCTTTTGCAGTCTGAGCCCTGGTTCCTACTCCTCCCTCTGCCAGCTCTCTGCCCGCCCCTGGATCCTGAGCCAGCTGCTGTGTCATGCTGCCCCACAGGAGGGGAGAGCCCTGGCTGGAGGAGAAGCTGGGAGCTCCAGGGTGTCATGGGGGGTGGGCTCCAAGAGACCCACAGCTAATTAAAGAGGTTGGCACCTCTTTGAGCAGGGCTGTCCAAGTGTAAAGTGACCTGTGTCTTTCTGCTGGCACATGAAATTGCATCTCCAGTCCTCTTTGGGGGCCTGTCCAGATGGAGCAGGACATGTTAGGGACCCAAACTCACGTGCCCAGCCCACACTTTGTCATGGCTAAGCTATTTTTGGGCTGGCTCATTTTGTTCCTGCCCTGGCATTTCCAGGGTGAATGACATCAGAGGCTCCAGAGCGGAGCCACTGGAGAGGAGGGATTCAGTTGTGGAGCACTTGTAGAAAGATTGGATCATTCAGTTCAAAGGGAGAAGATCCTGCTTCTCTGGAGGCAGGAAAAAAAAAGCCGGAATTGCTTCCAAAACTCCAATTATCTGACCTTGGGCATGACTGCTGTGCCCCCTGCAAGGAACCCCTGCCTGGGGACCCTCTCAGCACTGACAGCCCTGTGTCCCCAGTATCTGCAACTTGAATTCTGGCCTTGCAGGTCTGAGCTCTCCCTCTTGCTGTGGTGGCTTTGTCTCCCCTTGGTTCAGACCAGAAGGTGGATACAGGGAAGCTGTTTTCTGGAAGAGGCAGGTTGAGGTGTGGAAGGAGCGAGCAGGTATTTGACTTTCCCTTGTAGCCGGTCCCCACAAAAGCCACCATGAGCAGGAGGTGTCAGTACATGAGAGGTGACAAACGTGTCATCTGTGAGCCAAGCTGGCTCCACTGACCACCTGGATGTCTGCCCTGCAGAGCACGGCTAATCCCCCCACCAAGGCCAAGTCCTGCTCCTGCTCCAAGGGATTTTTACGCTCAGTTTCAGCAGGATCTGGGCTGATGCATTCAGGAGAGGGAGGAAAAGAATAAGAATATTTATGGCTCTTCTGTGGGTCGTTTGCTGCTTGGGAGAAGGATGCTGTGTTGGGTTGCTGGATGGTTCCCAGGGAGAAGGGACCTCCATGGATTTCAGCTTCTTTCCATGAGGTAAAAGGGGAAAGCAGAGGTAAGGAGAGAAGCCTCATGGATCCAGTGCCATGAGGGATGGTACAACACCAAATGGGGTCTAACATGCTCCCAGGGCTGGACTGTGGTCCCTCCTGGTCCTGTGTGCCATGCTGGGGATGTGAAGCACCACCAGCAGCTGGGAGGTGGGTGAAGCAGACATTCCCCTTCCCTTCCCCGGCAGGCTGGAGGAACAGAAAGAAGCCGGTTTAGCGCTGGGAATGTGGGAGCACAGATGCCTCTCCCCTCCTTTCCTTACCTCCCGACTTCACAGTGTTTGGTGGGGCGGAGCAGGTTCCCCAGCACTGGAGGCTGCAGCGCCGAGCACAGCTTGCTGGGCTTTGGGAGCTGCGAGCTCCCAGGGCGCAACGCGCCATCCGTGGGAAAAGTGGGATGGTGGCAGGAGGGGAAGGGAAAGGAGCGGGAGGAGAAGGGTGTCCCCCGAGCCCCCCCGGCCCACTGAGCTTGTGGTGAATTCCTGCTGGCTGGGCTCATGTGAGAGCATTATCCCCGGGATGAGCTCATGCACGAAGCGTGCGGGTTATCCGTGTGATTCCGGGTGCTGGGGCACTGGTGGCGGATTCCCCGGAGTTATGTGCAGTTGCCATTTCCACGCATTCCTGGGTTAACAGCCGATCGGGTTTCACTGTTCACAACCCCATTGAGTGCTCAGGGCCCCGGCTCCCGACGCTGGTGGTGGAGTGAAATCCCTCTGCTGTCTGGCTTCTGCTTTCCCAAACCTTGCCTTCCCCCTTCCTCTTCCTTGATCTTCTGCAGCCCCTCCCTCCTCTCTGCCACAGCATTGCCCACATAGCAGGTTCTCCAGCCCCGTTCCTCATTTCTAGTTGAGCTTTGGTTTGTAATGCCAGCAGGAGCTTGGTTGAGGCCATCGCTGTGTGGGATCCTGTGCCCTCGCTGGTGTGAGGACCAGGTTGGTGATAAGCCACCACACCCATCAGCTCCTTGCTCTGCTCCAGTGGAGTGTGCTGGCGGAAAAGCAGAGTCTGCAGCAGGGTAATTCCCTGCTGTCTCTTCATTTATGTTTTCTCCACTCTCAGGAGGACCTCAGGAAAGGTGGACAGCTGAGGAAGGAGACCTGGCTGTGTTTGGCCAAAAGCCTTGGCTCTCTGATTATAATTCAGTCTCCAGTAGGTCAGTGATGGGACCAGCCCTGTAAGGGTGTCTGTGACTACAGTGGAGGGTAAGCTCATCTCAACCACCCAGCTCAGGCCATGAGAGGGTCTGCCAGGCTCTGGGGGTCTGCACGTGGCTGCTGAGCCACCCTTGGCAAAGAACACTCTTCAGAGCTTGGCCTGCTCAGCTCTCATCTCTTTTCCTGGTGAGGAAGGAATAGGGGAACAGCAGGGCCATAAGTTGTGAAAAATGAGCTCTTTTATGTCTGGTGGATGTCCATGTGCTGGAGAGGCTCTTAGCTGGCACCAGGCTGGGCTGTGTCCCAGCCCACAGCTTGCTGTGACAGTCAGGGTGGTGGCCCCTCACCCACACCCATCTGGCTCCATGGGAGCACTTGGGCAGAGCTCAGGTGTGTCCCCAAGGTGTGAAGCCAATACACGTAGATCAGTGTCCATCTAATTAGTAGCAAAGCGGCTGGAGTCTCTTCCTCTGCTTACCAAGGTCATGCCAGCTTTGAGAGGGAACATCTACATGGACTCTCATGGCTACACTGCTAGCTGCCTTGTAACTTCAGGGGGTGGATTTGTTGCCCTGCAGCTTTCAAAGTCAGTGCCAGGCAGGGAGACCATGGAGGTGATGGGGGGGATATCACTGTTCAGACATCCCTGGTTCCAAGTCAGGGAGTTGAGGTTTGTGAGGTAAGAGCCTGATCGCCCAGAATGAGTTTCCATTCTGAATCCAATGATCTGCAAGACCTCCAGGGTGGAATCAGCTCACCCCTTGGGACCCTGCAGGGAAGTGCTTGGAAAGAGAACTGTGGGAGGCTTGGACTAGCATGGAGTCCAGGTGAATTTTCTGCTCTGCTGAATATTGAAGGTGTTGAGGAGCCCTGGGGAGGTCAGGCAGGTACTCTCAAGTGTAAGTGTTGGTGCTGGTTCTCAGTCATGAGCCCATCTCCTCTCTCCTGCTCACTTCTGCAAGGATGAGAACTGTATCCCAGTACAGTGGGGAAGAGCTGCTTTGGATGTTCTAGAAAGTAGCCTTTTTAAAGCAAAATAATGCATGAAATTCCCTTTCCTGGAGAGTTCCATGCTGCTGGTTTGTTAGGACATTAGCAAGGGGCATTTATAACAGCAGCCTCAGAAATAAATTGCTGAAACTGTCTATTGTGAATGGAGCAGAGGACTAAACAGAGACTGATTTGATTGTTATTTCATCTTCTGTGTCTTTAAAAGCAAAAGGTGGGGCAGTGTAAATAGATATAAAACATGGTAACGGCCAAATTCCGAAAAATCTTAGGAAAAATTGGAAGGACACAGCTGCGATCATGGCAGTCATGTGTGATCCCCTTCTGTGAGGGTACTGCCATGCTCCTGCCCTTCTGGTGGGGGGCTCGGCTGACACATTGTTGTCTCAGATGTTTTATATAGCTGTGCGTTGCAGCTTTGTTAATGTTGTTACATGAACCTTTTTAATTTCCTGCCTTTTTTTCCCCCCCCCCTGTGCAACCGTAGGATGCTGCGAGTGAAATTCCCTTTGTGTACGTGGGTGTGTGGAGAAACAAGGGAGGGAGGAACGCGGCTGGTTGGAGGGGAGAGATGCTCGACACCTCCTGCTCGGGAGGGAGACCAGAGGAGATGAGGCTCTAACACTGAAGAGATGGAGGGCGGGAGATGGAAAGAAAACACAGCCGAGCCGCGCCGGTTCAAACCCTCTCCTTGTTCCGCAGGAGCGAGGTGAAGGGTGTTGACATGTTAAGTGGTGGCAATTAGGCCGGGAGTTAACACCTTATTAAGCCGGACTGGGGGCAGTTGGCACCTCCAAGCCTCCCTGTCTGCGGGGAGGGGCACCGCACGGATGGGCTCGTTCCCGGCCTTTGGGGCTGTGTCGGTCATTGCCGAGAGGCAGCAAACCCTGCCGAGGGCAAAATGGAAGTCCTTGGGAGTCAGAGGAGCCAGTCGAGCGCCGGGGTCGTGGCATGCTCCGGCCACGGTGCGATGGCAGCTCTCAGTGCAGGCGCTGCCCCAGCTCAGATTTTCCATCAGGATTGCCGGCACCATTCCCAGCTTCGGAAAGGAGGGCTTGAATTTGTGCCCACTGAAATCTGGGTCTCAGGGTTCCTGGGGGGTGGACAGGGGCACCGGGGCAGTGTGACCTTTCCTTACCCTACGTGACTCCAGCTGGCAGTGAGGTGGACCGTGGTGTGCCGGGCACCTGCCTTTGCTTCTCCATCCTCAGATAAAATGACCTTGGTGTATAAGCCTCAGGAACTTTGGGATGTCTGTCCCCCCACCCCACTGCAGCTGCTCAGCCCAAGCAAAGGAAGGGTCAGGATATTTTTGTGGTTTTGGAGCCCTTTGCTACCAGACTTGCCAGGACACTGCAACCAGCTTGGAGCTGCTTCCCAGCCCATCAGCCATTCCCAGGCTTGCTGTGGAGCTGTGTCTGGGAGAGGGGACGCCAGCCCATGAAGTACCATAAATTCTGCCATGCTGCACTTTTTATTGTGATCACTGGGATGCACATCCCTTAGAGCCTTTTATGAGACCCAGCCTCTGTGTTTGCCCATTGGCATTCATTGGCCTTGTTTATCCTTGTCCTGATTCAGCCCATTTGAGAAATTCCAGGGATGCTGTTGGACTTTCTTGAGTTGCCCTGTTTGGAGGGTGAAACCCTGGCCAGTCTCAAGGGTGCGGATGAGGATTTCCTTGGCGCAGACCTGGGTGTGGAGCAGGACACAGCCCATGGGGCTGGAGATATTTTGGAGCTGGTCTCTCTTCCCCAGCCCGGCTGCAGGGAGCGATGTTGTGCTCTGTGGAATGATGGGAGAGGCTGCAGGACACTGAGCTGACCCTGCCTCTGTGGCCCTGGAGACTCTCAGCACACCGCTGGTTGTGGGGGCAGATGACGATGGGATCCATAAAGCCAAAGGATCTGGGGGGACGAGGAGAGGAGGGGGATTCACCTCCATAGGCAAGGCTCCTGCCCTCTGTGGGGACTCTGCAACTCAGACCTGCCGCTGGTGGGATATCCCCTGCGCTGTGCAGTGCTATGAGCCCATTCCTCAGCCTCTGACCCATCTCACTGTACCACAGAGCAGGTGCAGGGGAGCAAGGGCAGCGTGTCCATAAGCTTTCTGTGGGAAGGATGAGTGCAGTCCATCCACAGCAACAGAGATCACAGTTGCTTGGGGCTATGGGGGATGCCAGAGCATCCCACATCCCGTCTCCAGCCAGGCATGGTGCAGGAGGAGTTGTGCCTGCCAGGACACCCCAGGACATGGCAAGGAGATGGGATTTTCCTACAGTGGTGTTGGCTGGCATTCCCAGATGCAGCTGGGGAGAGCAGATTTGGCTTCCAAGGATGCTTCCAACCCCCTTCATGAGGGTGACTGCACAGCCTGGGGTTGGGACAAGTTAAGTCCCTGCTTGGATAACCCGTGGGCTGCTCTGCTTCAGCCTCTGGTAACATCAGTGGTAGAGTCACCATCTCTGGAAGTGTTCAAGAAGCATATGGATGTGGCATTTGGGGACAAGGTTCAGTGGTGGGCTTGGCAGTGCCTGGTTAGTGATTGGACTTGATGATCTTAGAGGGCTTTGCCAGCCTTAATGATTCCATGATTCTGTGATCTCCGCACCATCCTCTGCCTTTTCCCCCTCTCCCTCCCTTTCTTTCCCATGCTTGGGAAGGGGGTAGATGTGAGCCTGTGACCTCACTGCTGTCACCATGGCATAGCAGCATGATGTCACGGCGGTGCAAATTTGGAGGAGGAGGAGCCTCCTGGCAGGCGTGAACACAGGGGAGGGGCTGCGGGAGAGGGGGGAACCATCGAACTGAACCGGACGGAGCAACGTCAAACCCGGAGCCGGCGTCAAAGCTGCTGTGCTGTCAGTGCAATGGCTCTCAGTGTTTGCTTTTATGACAGCTGCTTCTGAGGGCTGGCGGCTCTCCAGGCAGCTCGAGCCGGGGGTGAGCGGTGAGGCCGCTCCGGCAGCACGCCGTGCCCTTCAGAGAGACAGCTCCGAACTGTGGAGAAGCTGCATTTTTGCGGTTCCTGTGGTTCCCTGTGTTTTTTGGGAGAAGGGAAGAGGCCGCTGGAGCACAGACCCGCAGCTCGGGCGTGCTCCGGGACAGGCGAGCGGCGCCGGGAGGGTTTGCAGTGCCTGGCACGGTGCCCACAGCCTGCCCACCCGGGGCCCCGGGGGACCGGACCCCTCTGGCCGGCATGGCTGCTCCCCGCTGCCGTGTCCCTCGGCTCCTGTGCTCACTGTCAGCTGCCCACCCCGTGAGCAATGGGACGGGGGGATGGCCCCTGCCCTGCCCACCGGGCCGGGGTGCAGAGCCCAGGGTAGCCCAGCACATGGGGGTTTTGCCGGGGGTTTCCATGTCTGCCGCCCTGGCACGGGGCTGTGCGAAGGCATCTTTTACCCCGACAGCAAACCCATGGTGACAGCTACCGCGAGGGGCGAGATTGAAACCAGATGCACCCCTCTTTCTCAAACGCCAGCAAAGCCAGAAACAGCCCTCTGGGGACGGCTCGTCTGGAAAGGGCTTGGATGTGCTCCTTTGCCCGTGCTCGGCCCTGGAGCCCCAAGGCACCGCTCAGCCCGGGGCCGGGCGGTGCCCAGCGGATGCTCCGGGCTGCCGGGCAGGAGTGGGCACGGCGGGGCCTTCACCCAACAGGCAGCAGCGCCCGGAGCGCACACGGCCCCGGCTAATGAGAAAAGACATCGTTAATTAGAACAAGGCAGCGCGTAGTATGTGTGGCGCCGGCTTTTAAAGGGCTTTGCGTGTTGTCTTCGTTATGGGTGTGAGAATGCAGCTCACTCGCTTTTTCTTTCCGAACAAATTAAGGACACATTTCACCCATCAGGAGATGAAATAAAATACGAGCAGGGAGGGAGCGTGCCTGGTGAGATCCCTCCCCCCGTCCAGCCTCCCCTGCCCTGCGGATCCTGCGCTGGGCAGGTGCTGCCGGGCTCCTGCCGGCCCTGCCCACGGGCAGGGCACCATCCCCTGCCCACCATCACTCCCTGGGCTGCTCCTGCTCCAGGGTGGGCAGGGGGACATGGTGCAGTTTGGGGCTTGGCAGGGTGGAGATGCCCACGGCTGGAGCAGCCGGTGGAGCCTGAAGCCCTTGGGATGCTCCTGCTTTGTGTCAGACTGAGAACTGTACCATGGTGGGATTCCACTCCGTAATGCTGGCCGTAGGGGTGACACTCCTTGAATGATTTTTAAGTTTTCTTGTAGTGCTGCTGGGCTTGACCTCTCTGGAGAATGGGGCCTGGAGCGGAGAGTGAGAGTTGGGCTGGAGGAAGAGACAGGGAATAAAGCTGTTCCTGTGAACAGTCGTGATGTTGGTGCTCTGGAGTTACTGGTTCCAAGGGCCATGGAGATGCTCCAAGGGCTGGAGCCCCTCTGCTCTGGAGCCAGGCTGGGAGAGCTGGGGGGGTTCACCTGGAGAAGAGAAGGCTCCAGGGAGTCCTGAGAGCCCCTTCCAGGGCCTAAAGGGGCTCCAGGAGAGCTGGAGAGGGACTTGGGACAAGGGATGGAGGGACAGGACAAGGGGAATGGCTTCCCACTGCCAGAGGGCAGGGATAGATGGGATACTGGGGAGAAATTGTTGGCTGTGAGGGTGGGGAGGCCCTGGCACGGGTTGCTCAGAGAAGCTGTGGCTGCCCCATCCCTGGAAGTGTCCAAGGCCAACTTGGGCCCTTGGAGCAACCTGGGCTGGTGGAAGGTGTCCCTACCCGTGGCAGGGGGTGGGACTGGATGAGCTCTAAGGTCCCTTCCAACCCCAACCATTCTGTGATTCTGTGACCTTGGCACAGACAGCTGGGTCAGAGCTGGGAGAGGTGTGCTGGGCAGCAGTGCCAGGCTGAGCACTTGAGCTTGCAGCCAGGAGAGCTGGTGCGGTGGGCGCTGCGGGGATCCATCCAAGAGACCCCTGTCTAGGGACACAGGCCTGGGAAAACAGCCATGAAGGGGCTCCAGTCCCTGGCACTGCTGTCCCAGCCCTCATTTCAGCCATGGAGCATCAGAACTGTTGAAACCTGAGAAAAAAAACCCAACCATGCAGCCTTCCCTTCCACCTCAGTAATCTGTTCTCTGAGCTGGATTTAGGGATTCACTGTGGCATTAAATGCAAATAATAGACAAGTCGGTTTTGCCCCAAATGGGGGAGGAAAACAAGTCTGGGAAAGGAGTTTCTGTTCGGTAACGTAACCATAGCTCGGAGGGGCCCTCTGCTCCGCCGTGTGTGTCTCTCTCTGCGTGCCTCTGTTTTCCTCCTAATACTCGTGGACTGCTGGCTTGTAACGTGACGACTTTTCAATGTCAATAATGTATTGAATAACACTGTCAGAAACTGGGGGAACGTTAGCTCTTTTCCTAGTCTGCAGCTTGTGGTGGCAGCCCCTGGGGAAGAGCTGTGGTCCCATAGTCAGGGTTGGGGACATTCGAACCCAGCACTGGGGGGGTCTCTCATCCTAAGATTGCTCCCTGCACAACCACAGGCACAGAGACAAGAACAATGGGCACTTTGTCCCTCCCCATCTGCTGTCAGCCTGGCTGAGGGGTGCAGTGAGGCACATTTTACCACAAGTTAGTTAGGAGTTTATCAATGCAGGCACATTAAATGACAAGGCATTGCTTGCTGTTGAATTTGGCACATCTCTGATTCTTTTCTCCTGTCCTGGTGACTGAGGGACAGCTTTTAGCATTTCCAGAGTGGATGTTCCCCACCAGGGAAGTGCCTCTGCTTCTCATCTGTGCCGACTCAGTTGGGACCACTTCCCACCTCAGACTGGTATGTATTCCTGCCCTGTCCTTGGTGACATCTGCTCACCAGGACAGCAGTTCCCTCTTTCCCATTCCTTGGTTGTGAATGTCATTTTTTTCCCATCACGGAGGGATTTTTCCCATCATGTTCCGTTTTTCCCCCACTATGGACTCAGCTCTCTGGCAGTACTGAGGAATGGCTGATACCAGCAGGCAGCAATTGTTTTGTAGATCAATAAGCACAGAATTATAGAGTCATGGAATCATTAAGGTTGAAAAAGACCTTTAAGATTGTCAAGGCCAACCATTAACCCAGCACTGCCAAGGCCACCATTAAACCATGTCCCCAAGTGCCACATCTATACCTTTTTTAAACACTTCCAGGGATGGTGAGTCCACCACTGCCCTGGGCAGCTGTGCCAGTGACTGACCACCCTTTCGATGAATGCATTTTCCCAATATCCAATCTAAACCTCTTCTGGCACAACTGGAGGCCATTCCCTCTCCTCCTGTCCCTTGTTCCCTGGGAGCAGAGCCTGACCCGCCCCTGTCAGGGAGTTGCAGAGCCAGAAGGTCCCCCCTGAGCCTCCTTTTCTCCAGGCTGAGCCCCCCCAGCTCCCTCAGCCGCTCCTGCTGCTCCAGCCCCTTCCCCGCTCCGTTCCCTTCCCTGCACACACTCCAGCCCCTCAGTGTCTCTCTTGTCTGAGGGGCCCAGAACTGCCCCCAGCACTGGAGGTGCCCCAGCAGTGCCAGCCCAGGGACGGGCACTGCCCTGGGCCTGTGGCCACACCGTGGCTGGTACAGCCCAGGGGCCATTGGCCTTCCTGCCCACCTGGGCACACCTGGCTCATGCTCAGCCACTGTTGACCAGCACCCCCAGGGCCTTTCCTGCCGGGCACTTTCCAGCCACTCTGTCCCAGCCTGGAGCTCCAGGGGGCTGTTGGACCCAAGTGCAGGACCAGACACTGAGCCTGGTTGAACCTCATACAATTGGCTTCAACCCAAAAATCCAACCATTATAATTCTTAAATCTGTGCTCTCTAATTCAGACAAAGAATTTCAGCTGTAACATTTACAGCAGATACCCAGGCTGGAGGGAAGCTCTGAACAGAGCAGATCCTGACACCCCACTGACCCCTCTCACCCTGTTCACCCCACTGACCCCGCTCACCCCACTTGCGCTTGGCTGCAGAGCAGCAGTGCCAGGATTTCTTCTGAGGTGATGAAAGTCGAGTTTCACAGCAGTGCCCACTGTGTATGGGTCTGAATAAGGTCTGCTATGGTGGGGGCATTGTGCTCACCCTCCTCCTCCTGCCATCCCCAGAGTCCCTTGGCATGACGTGCCCACTGACCCCATTGCTCAGTGCTTGGGACGGCCCAGCTCAGCACCATCCCCTTTGCCCTGCCCAAGCTGGTGCTTTGCATACTGGCTTATGACATGGGCTTACAGGCTTTGAGCTCTGCTGTAGCAAACCATGCAGCCTCCCAAGCCAGCTTTGGGTGGTTGTTTGGGATTTGCAGCTTTGGGGCTGCTGTTGAGAAGGAGGAGCAAGAGGGTGGCTTGGGGGTGTCGGGCAGCCAGTCAGGTAAAGCTCAGCCATCCCTGGCAGCTGTGACTCCTTGCTGCTCCCTGTCACCTTCCCTGCTTGGGGACAGGGCTCAGCATGTCCCCGTGTCCCAGCCTTCCAGTTGCATTTCATGGTGCCCCATGGCATAGTGGGATGGCATGTGATGGTGGATTTGGGTGCTTAATGACAGCAGAGAAGCTATGCCCCCCTCCTTACACCCCCTCCCATGGCTACCTGCCCCTCTGTGGGATGGTGTCCCTAGCAGGAGCCTCTGTATAAGTGCTGTGAAGGTGGCACACCGGGATGCCACCAGCTCGTCAGGGTGACATGAGCTGGCCTCATTCTGCAGCCTTGAGGTGCAATTCCCTCCTTTTTTCCCAGGCCACGCTTGCTGTGCTCAGAACACCATGTAGGGCACAGCCTCTGGATCATTTTCTACATTCCTTGGACAGCCCCACAGCTACTGATGTGGCTGTGGGGTCAAAGGAACATGACTGATGTTATCTCTGGAGCCCCATCATCTCTCCCCTCACTTGCTGTGCTCGGAGAAGTTTCTAAAGAGCTTCTCCAGCTTCTCTTGGAGCAGCACTGATTTCCACGAGTCAGGAGCAGACAGAGCATCCCTCTATGCTTATTGTGTGCCCCAGCCCCATGGCATCACCCCACAGTGTCACCCTACATGCCCTGCTTGCCCAGGGGCTGCTGCAGGGAGGGGGCTGCAGGGACGCAGCTGGGAATAGGGAACCAGCTGGGATTAGCTGCTTACTTTCCAGCCAATGTGACTTCAGCTAAGTGCTGTGGGGGACCCCCTCCCCTCCTGTTTGGCCTCAAGGAGAGGAGGGAATAAAAAAAAAAAGAAAAGAAGGAAAATGTTGGTTTTGTTTTGGCTGGGGAGCTGGAGCCACAAGGAATGTCGGGAAACCACAGCTCGAGTTACCCTCTTCCAGCGCATGGCATGATGCTCTGGCGGGGAGGCAGAAGGGGCTTCTCTCTCCTTGCCTCGCTGAGACAGAGCACTGAGCCCAGTCCTGGCCTGCAGGAGCTCTGTGGGAAGAGGGATCACTGCTGGGAAGGCACCCTACAGGCAGGGTGGAGGTTGCTCCACGGACCAACAGGGAGCAGAAGGCAGTACAGGTGGCACTGGGAGACCAGTGCTCTCCCCACTATCTGCTCTGACACACTCCCTGAAATACTCAGAGCTCTGTTTTGACTTGTGGTTTGGAGGGATTTGATCATGGGTCAAACCTCCCAAGGAAACCAGAGCTACGTGGAGGAGTGCTCAGGCAGGAGGGAGATGTTCTCCAAACCTCCCAAAGAATGACCTTGGAGTCAGTGATTCTTGGAGTGATGGGTGTGTTTTTGGGCACTCTATGCTGGGCACCCTGACCAGTACCAGAGCTTGTACTAGTTGGGACCCTTGGAGATAGCACAGGAGGGTGCTGATACTGCAGGGAATGGGAACGTTCACCTCTGTATGTTGTCCCCCACGGTGCAGGGACATCACCGGACCAAATGAGGGGCTGAGGTCACCTGGTTTGTTCAGCTGGTGGAGACTGAGGTCAGACCTCACTGGGGTCTGCAGCTTTCTCAGGAGGGGCAGTGGAGGGGCAGCTCTGATCTCTGCTCTCTGTGACCAGGGACCTGAGGAAATGGCAGGAGCTGTGCCAGGGCAGGGGCAGGTTGGAATCTCAGGAAAAGGTTCTTCCCCCAGAGAGTGGTTGGGCACTGAACAGGCCCCCCAGGGCAGTGGGCACAGCACCAAGGCTGCCAGAGCTCAAGAAGCATTTGGACAACGTTCTGAGGGACAGGGTGGGATTGTTGGGGTGTCTGTGCAGGGCCAGGGGTTGGAAAGATGATCCTGGAGGGTCCCTTCCCACTCGGGATATTCTGTGATTCTCCAATGCTATGAAATGCTCAGAGATCAGATCCATGCAGGATCGATGAGAACTCATGCAGAGTCTCAGGGTTTCCTCTTTGAAGAACCAGTATTTTGGCACAGGACGCAACAAGAAACATGTTTTTCTGGAGTGTGACTGAACACAGAGACACTGGGGAGCAGGACAGGGGGAGCAGCAGTTTGCCCCTGCATGTTTGTGGTGCAGAGCCTCCAGCCGAGGGGCTGGTTCAGTGCCAGAGGCTAGAGGGGGATTTTACACCAAATACTGTGGATTTTTTCCATTGTGATATCCTCTACTTTAATGCAGGTCACCTGTGGCCCATCCCTGGGGCAGGGGACGTTGTCAGGTCACAGTATCTGTGTCACCCAGGGCAGGAGAAGCGTTGAATCCTTCTGTTGCTGTGCAGGCACAGTGTGTCTCCATCCAGGTGGGCTGTGCCATGCAGAGGGATCTCGTGTTGCAGGTCTAGGCTGTGTCACACACAGTACTTGGCTCTCTGTGGGTGACATGTTGGGTGACAGCAGGGACATGCTGTGGGACAGCTCTGGCTCCAGCTCACTGCTGGAGGGGAATAGGAGCTTGCAGACGGGAACAGGACCTTATGTGCTGCTGCCCGTGGTGGGTGAGCAGGCAGGAGGGAGGCAGGAGCATAGTAGGAGCCCAGGAAGATCTCTTGAGCTGTGGGATGTGGCACCCACCCTGGGGATGCCCACCCCTGCTGCCCTTTGGGTGCCACTGAGAGCTTTTGGAGGAGAGCAGGGACCTGAGAGCCCCTTTTCAGCAATGGAGAATCAAATTTTGTCATTCTTTGGTCTCCAAAGCCATCCACTTCGGAGGGGACAGCTCGAGAGGAAGGAAGGAAGACCTGTAACCAGAGCAGGAAGTTCCTGAAAGGTGAGAGCAGCCTTCATCCCCATGTGCTGAGCCTCTGCTCTCCAATGCCTGTGGCTGAGCACTAAGTGGTGTTAAATCTTAACTGCAATCCCTTTTGAAGTTCACATCCTCCCTCCTGGTAATATATCCAGCCGGGGCAGTCACTGAACTCCTGATGTGACTCTTCTGAGTTTATCATATCCTCTCACCTTTGGTTTTGTTGGTTCTATCCTGACTCTTCATGGTCCCCAGGGATCTGTTGGTGACATCCTGTTCCTCTGCAGGGGGTGGCTGAAGATGCAGAGTGGGATAAAAGCACAGTGAGCTCCTGGGGCGAGCAGGGCACCCAGAGGGTGAGTCCTGCAGCTTTTGTTGGCTCCTTGGGTGCTGTGTCTGAGCACACCCCCACAGTGGGCCAGAGGACACAGCCTCCCCCAGCGCTGACCTGTCAGCACCGCGCATGGGGTGGTGGCTGGAGGTGGCCGGGAGTCAGTGAGGACTTGGGTGCCAGGACCCCGTGCCCAGGGCGTGCAGGATGTGCTTTGGGATGTTCCCTGTGAGGAGGGAGGAGATCTGGACAAAAGCATTCAGCACACAAGTTTTCTGTGTGGAGGGGTCAGTGGGGTTATTCACAGCGCCCAGGCTGGAGGAGAGGGCCCTGTGGCCACCAAGGTGTGGGGTGGCTGGATGGCACTGTGGCCACTGAGGTGGCAGGGTGGCCGTACTGCCATCGAGGTGTAGGGTGGCAGAATGGCACTGTGCCAGTGTCCCCTCCTGTGGCTCTGACAGGGAGCCGGTGGGAGCTGCCCCAGATCTGGCCAGTACCTCACAGCGTTTCTTGCTGATTCAAGGGCAGGCAGGTGGGGGGACTTGCCGGGGCTGGAAGTTTTGATATAAAGGCAGCCTGGTGGTTTCCAACCCGGTGGATTAGGCCGGGGCTGGACGTGCTCCGTGTGAGCGCTCCCAAGCATGCGCCTTTCCCGGTATTTCCCATGGCTAGAGCTACTGTTGAGTGACTGTGGAATTAAAGTATCGTTTGCAATTTTCTACATTCCAGAGCGGTGTCGGGTTCTGGCGCAGGGCAGGCTCCGGGAGTGCCTGTGTGCTGCCTTGGCCTGCGCGGCCCGGAGAGCTCGGAGGCCACGCACATCACTCTCGTCCTTGCAAACTCCTGCCCAGGGGAGCGTCGGAGAGCCAAAGGAGGGAGCCCAGCCTGCTGGCTGCTTGGCTCGGCAACCACTTACCTCCTGTCTAACGCTTATTTCCAAACCAAAAATTTCACCCCAGCGACACCTATTCATTTTTCCCAGGATTTTGAGCGATGGGGAGATTGGAATCCGAACACACCCAAACTGCCCGTGGTTTCAGACATGTCGTACTCCCCCAGCACTGGGCGGGTGTTTGTCTCCAGAAAGGCTGCCCACAAATGTAACTGAAATCCCAGCCTAAACCCCAGTTAGCTCCAGCAAAAAGAAAGAAGAAAGTTGTAGCTTCGCAGCAGCTGATCCATCTGCCCCTCGTGGGGCCAGGGCGGCTCTGGGAAGCTGGTGGGGCTGTGGGTTTGGGTGCCTGCCCCCGTCTGTGTGCTGGGGTTAAACAAACACCAGCTCGGGATCTGCACAGCGTGGAGGATCAGGGTGGTTTGCAGGCTGTGACGGATTAAGCCTCTCTGTGTGGCTGTGGTTGGATTGGGATGGCACCCACAGGCTTCTGCTGCGGAGGAAACTGAGGCATGGGAAGAGGAAGGGTGGGATTGGCATGTCCAGCTAGAGATGTGGTGGTGCAGGCTGGGTGTCTGGAGTCCCTTCATTAGATGATGGAGGGAAATGTTGGCTTGTGAAGCAGGAGAGGAAGGTATTTGGAGATACCTCCATCTTGCCATTGACTGGAGAAGATGCCTTTGCTGCAGATATGGAAAGGAAGGTGTCAAGCCTGTGCCTGGTGATGTTTCTCCGATGACATGAGAAACCTCCAGCAGGAGTAGAAGTGGGATTTGGCTCTGTTGTGAGCCCCGTGTGTGTTTAGTTGTCTGACTCCATAAAGGCCTTGGCCCACTTCAGCTTTGGGCAAGGAGTGTGCTTGTTACGGAAGAAAACTTGCAACGGGACCTCTGTGGAGGCTTCTTCAGCCCATCTCCATTTCCTTATCCCACGTGTCCAGGATGCCCTTCTCCCTTTGTCAGCTCTGCAGTGTTCTCCTGGCAACACTCACACTCCAGAGGATGTGGACTGGAGCCTCAGCTGGAGGACTGCGTTGGTGGAAAAGGTGCTCCTAAGCCAGTTTTCCTGGGAATTGTGGGGTTGCAAGGATACAAAGAGGATATTTGAAGAAGGCAAACCTTTGTGTTTGTGCTGGAGCACCTCCCGAGGCTTCCCATACCTTGTGGGAATCATTTGTAGATACCAAAATGTAGTTGTAGGTTGTAAGGCTCTTGTGAAGAGTTGATCAAAAGTGAGATTAACTCACTCTAAGATGAGAAGTGGTTTCTGTCTGAATGAGGGGAAAGAGAGAAGTCCGCTAGAGATGGATGTGCTGGGAGCAGGTGCCTCACTCTCCTCCGCTGGATGAGGGAGGCATCTCCAGAGGCTTCCTCCTCATTCTTCACATCCTCTGACTTCTCCAGAATGAGACAGGATACACCAGGTGTGCAGCTCCTTCCATGGCATTGTGGGGCACGAGTCAATATTCCAGCGAAGTCTCCAAGGCTGATTTGGAGATGGAGACATCCTTTATCACCATATCCCTCAGACAGGCACCTCTGCTATTTTCTTAATCAGCTGCACAGCTTTGAAGCAGCCCAGATGGTATCTCCTGTGGCTGCTTACCCTGGTGGTGTGGCTCGTTCATGGGAGGGATGTGGTGGAGGGTAAGGAGGTGGTTTGTGTATTTGCATGTATACAAACACATACCTGGCAGTGCTTGGAGAAGGAAATGAAATCCAACTGGACTTTCCTCCTGGTCCTCAAATCTGGGAGGTGATGGAGTTTTTTTGATGGCGTGGTTATTCCTCTAATGTCCTCCCAAGAGATACTTCTCATTCATGTCCTCTCCTGGGAGCATCTGTGGAGGCCGCCTCTTGCAGAGGCAATTGCCCAGGTCTGCTCTGAACTGCTTCCACCTGGCTAAGGTGCTTGGATCTCTGGTGCTTGGACTCTCTTGGACTTCTCTGGTGAAGAAGAAGACGAAGACCTGTTCTGATTCCCCAGAGAAGCTGTAGTTACCTCATCCCTGGAAGTGTCCAAGGCCAGGCTTGGGGCAACCTGGTCTGGTGGAAGGTGTCCCTGCCCATGGCAGCAGGGGGGACGAGATGGGCTTTAAGGCCCTTCCGACCTGAAGCATCCCAAAGACTCTTGTTTTCAGGAACACTGAATAGCACTGAGGTTTTCCTCCACAGACATCTTCTCCATGTGGATATTTAGACCCCCCCCTCGTGCATAGCACGGTGTCCTCTCAGACACTGGGAACGTTTTCTTTTTCCTCTGGTATGTCATTCATAGCAGGATGATGATTCAGTCTTGGGACATGACTTTGGGGAAGAGCTTTGGTTACCTCCAGCCCATCCAGCAGCTCCCTCGTGACGCTCCCTCAGTGCCTCTCAGTGGATCACCACAAACCCAGGTCTGACACACCAGGGTCCCCCTGAGGAAGCCCATGAGCTCATAACCCAGGGTTGCCCTGGCTATCCTGGTTCTGAGTGCACGTTCCATGCTCCTGACTCATTTCCCAGGACCAAAGCATGCAGCCCACTGTCTAACCCTGATTTCCCCAGCATTCCTGAGGTTGGGAGGGGAACAACAGAAAGAAAGGACCCTCTTGGCTTTCCTCTTCTGGTATTTTTCTCGGCATTTATAGGCATTCTTGCTGTTTCTATTCTTAAATTGTTTTCTTGTGCAATATGTGTGGGTATGTGCTGCTATATTTAATACTTTGCTAGTATCAGATTTTGCTTTCAAGGGCTTTCAAAACAAAAACAATAAAAATAAATCCTCTTGCAGGAGGTCACTGGGGTGGAATGGTTTTTTCCCAAGCACTGACATGCTTTGGACTTCTCCCTGCTCCCTGCTCAAGCTTATTCCCCCTTGCCAAGAGGCCCTTTTCCCCCATCAGCTGTCCCTGTGCCCAGTGGTGAAGGTGACACATGGTGTGTGGTGCTGTGGGTGTTCAGGGCTAGGGAACCAAGTGAACCCCATTTTGCCTGTAGTGGAGAGTGTGGAGGGCACTTGTGTGGGGCAGTGACAGAAACATCCATCCTTAGTCTGCTGCTCTTGCAGGACTTGTGTTTGCAGGGTCCTCGGTTCTGGGAGCTCATTGGTCCCTTGACCTGAAAATGTCTCTTTTTGACAGCCAGGTTTTGGACTATCCTGTCAAACAGGTTGCCCAGAGAAGCTGTGGCTACCCCATCCCTAGAAGTCTTCAAGGCCAGGTTGGACGGGGCTTGGAGCAACCTGGGCTGGTGGAAGGTGTCCCTGCCCATGGCAGGGGGTGGAAGGAGATGAGTTTTGAGGTCCTTCCAACCCAAACCATTCTATCATTCTATGAAATCTGTCTCCAACTTCTCCAGACACAGTTGGTTTCTGCTGGAGAAGCTGGTGGGTGTGATGAACCACTGAACAAGCTCAGCTGGTCAGCCCAAGCAGATGGGATGTCATTCACAATCCCGACTTGAACTATCCCATCAGGAGTGCCCCAGCCCACTGCTCCAGAACTTCTGCTTCAAAGGTGGTGCAGAGCAGCCCTGGGAAGATCCTGCTGATGTCAGGGCTGCAGGAATGCCCCTGTGGTGCCCAGGAGCACAGGAGGACAGCGCTCCTGGCTTCCCCTGCAGCCATGCAAGTTGCCTGGCACTGTCAAGCAACTGTGGTGTACACTGAAGTTTCCAAAGTCGGGTGACGTAGGAACCAAGGCTCCCACTGCTCTGTTTTACTTTTATTAGCCAAACTATTTAACCAGCAGAATTGTTTGCAGAAGCAAAGCACTTTGGTCCCCAAATCATTGAGCTTCTGCTTTCCATCCGCTCTCAGTAGGACAGCCATCATGTGCTAAATCCCAATTAATCATTAAGAAGATATTTGAGGTTTAGCAGCTGTGTTATAAGATACAGTTTTGACTGGTTTCGACCTCAGTTAAATATGTTTTTAATAGTGGATGGTATTTAATTAAACATAAAATAACAGAGGCTTATTAAATCTAGAGAGACCTTTCCTACTGATGGATATTGAATGTTAAGTAAATACCAGTTGGTCATTAGAAGCATATTCAGTGTGGTTTCACAGCTATGTAATAGCCAGGTATCTGATTACCCATCTGCCCAGGTCCAATGAATACGCCCTTAATAATCAATTGCCACTCATTTAATATGTAATAATAACTGTCCTATTAGACCTGAATTAGATCCTTGTAGGAGCAAACAGAGGTAACCTGGTGCTCACCAGGGTTTTTGAGCAGATTGTGTTCTGTTTTGAGTTGATGGTTCGCGGAGATTAGTGTGGTTGAAGATTGGATGACACTGGGTTGGATGATGGACAAGTGTTCGTGTGGGACCTGCCCCCTGCCCCGCACTGTGATCAGCCAGGAGCAGGGTGACTGTGGGCACAGGGGGGTGGAGGTGGGCTGCTGGCAGCACTCAGGGCTCCCACAGCTGCACTGGAGCCTGAGGATGGTGGGGTTGCTGGTTGTAGGATGAAGCCGTGAGTCACGGTGTGTCCTGTGAGCACTTGGTCTTTCCCTTGGACATTACACAAGGCTGGAGGGAAGGGGATACAAGCACTGCCACAGGGAAATGCTCCCTTATCCAGCAGGCATTAACCTGCAGAACTTGCTGCCGTGCAGCATCTTCAAAGCCCAGTCATTAACTGGTGTCAGAGGAGGATGAGACTCATTAGGGGGTGATACGATCAGAAAAAGGCACTTAGGGCACAGCCAGTGTTTGTAGTTCCTGGCCATGTTTAAGGACAGACCAGCAGCTGACGCCATTTCCCAAGCTGATTCCCATCTCTCTACTCCAGGAAGCCAGGTTTTGGTCCCATGTTTGTCCAAGTTTTTGTGTCCAGTGTATCAGCTGAGTACTTCCAGGCTGCTAAGTGTGTGGCTTGTGGGTGAACAAGGACCCTAAAAGGACTTGAGATGCTCAGAAAGCAGGATGTTGCAGCAGTTTGAGTGCTTCATTTTGAGATGAAATACAATTTATTTTGCAAGGACCTTCATGTGGCTGCTGTTCACTTTGGTGAGGCATTGCTGTATGGCAGGAGCTGATCTGAGGTGGGATATGGGGGCTGACACACTCAGGAAGAGCAGGCAGGACTTTCTCCTTTCCTGGGAGAGATGTAGCTCTCTGGCAGCTTGGCATCTGGAGAGGAGCTGGAGTGGTTTGAGAAGGGGTTTTACAGAATCCTTTAGGTTGGAAGAGACCTTCCAGCCCATTAAGTCCAACCTGTGCCTGATCCGCACCTTGTCCCCCAGCCCAGAGCACTGAATGCCACATCCACTCAGTCCTTGTACATCTCCAGGGTGGGGACTCCACCTCTGCCCTGGGCAGCCCCTTCCAATGCCTGACCACCCTTTCCATGAAGAAATTCCTCCTGATGTCCAACCTGACCCTCCTCTGGCACAACTTGAGGCCGTTCCCTCTCCTCCTGTCCCTTGTTCCCTGGGAGCAGAGCCTGACATCCCCCCCGGCTCCCCCCTCCTGTCAGGGAGTTGCAGAGCCAGAAGGTCCCCCCTGAGCCTCCTTTTCTCCAGGCTGAGCCCCCCCAGCTCCCTCAGCTGCTCCTGCTGCTCCAGCCCCTTCCCAGCTCCGTTCCCTTCCCTGCACACGCTCCAGCCCCTCAACATCTCTCTTGCAGTGAGGGACCCAGAACTGGACACACCTACCCTGAGAACTTGCTCTGGGAGTTACGATTTTGCTCATCCTCCCAAAATCCCATCTTGTACTTTTGGAGAAGCAGGGCTCTGAGTTTGGTAGCATTGGCAATAGAATCACAGACTGGTTTGGGTTGGAAAGGACCTTAAAGCCCATTTCATTCCAACCCCCTGCCATGGGCAGAACACCTTCCACTAGACCAGGCTGTTCCAAGCCCTGTCCAACCTGGCCTTGGACACTTGCAGGGCTGGGGGAGTCTTGGGCTGTGTGTGTGCAGTGCACGTGTGGCCCGGCCCGGGGCAGGGGGGAGGAACAACCACACCACATCATCCAGTTAAGGTTGTACATAAAAAATGATAAATACAGAGGTGACAGCTTTTAAACAGAAAGAAAACTGCTGCTGCCAAGCTTGCTGCCCATGCTGGGGGCTGTGAGCCTGCCTGCGATGAGGGCTGGAGGGTTGGATCTGTGAGCTGGAGCCCAGAGCACGTTTTTCTGGGGCTTCATGGGTAGCCCTATTAGCTTGCTTACAGCAGCACTTCTTTTTTAATTTCTCAGTGCTGCTGCATTTCACAGGCCATAACTTTTCATTCTCCCCTCGTTAACCTGCGCAGCGGCACTGACTCAGCGCTGGAACAATACACGCAGCAGTCGGGCAGTGATTCACGCTGCCGGGCGGGCGGAGGGGATGAGCCCGGCTCCTCTGCTCGCCTATTAATTCCTTCTAGTGCGTGAGTCAGGCTCTCCTCGCCCCCGGGCAGGAAAGCAGCCGCGGTGGGATTTAACCGGGGAGCCGGGAAGGGGCCAGCAGGGAGGGTGACAGGCAGGGGCTGTGGCTGGTGACCAGCCTGCTCCCGGTGCTGCCGGCTCTTAGCCACCCAGCGTGTGCAGAGGTCATGGCCATGCTGGCACTGAGGGCGCCTCCTGATGGTCCTGCATCGGTCCATCCTAGCAATCCCCTCTCCTGCCAGCTCAGGGGTCTCGCTGCCTTCCCGAGGGTTTCCCTGGGCACAGGGGTGAAGTTTGCGCGGTGGGCTTGTGGCCAAACCTGCCATGTGCAGCGTGTGCCCTCCTGCTGCTCGTCACAGGTTTGGAGGCAGAGAGATGATCGTGCCCTGCACACCCCTGTTGGCGTGTGGCGCAAGGCTGGGAGCCCCTTTCCTCACCCAGACCCGTCCACCAGCTGGCAGGTGTGTCCTGACACCACTCCTCCTTGGCAGCATTCCCTGCACGCTGCATCCCTTGGCAGAAGCCATGGGAGCAATAGGACAGCACTGAGACCAAGCAGGTTCATCACACGTGGCGGTTACAGTGGACAGCTTTGTGTCCTGGAAGGACCAGGGATTGCTGCAGGATACCACACCCCCAGGATCAGCCTTAGCCCCAGGACATCCCTGGGTACAGCCTTGCTAATTAACATGGTGTTGGGACCACGAGAGCAGCTGGGCTCCAGCTTGGCAGTAGGTGAAGCTGTGAGAGCAAAGGTGTGGGAGCACCCAGGGGCTGCCTTGGGCTTGGATCCAACTGGACAGGCCTCAGAACCCCCACAACGGCCTGCAGCCCACGGCAGAAACACACCCGGCATTAGGGAGACAGGAAAAGTCAAAGCTTCACCAAACTTGCAGACGTAAGAGGAATGGTGGGAGAGCAGTTTGTGAAGTGCTGGTTAGCTCTGATCTTGGAGGAGACATGTTGGAAACAACCCCATGCCACGTGTGTTGCGCCAGGAGCACCACTCTGGGCATCCCGACTGCCTTTGGGGCCATCAGGAGGATGGGGATACTGTGGGTCCTCAGGGACAGACTGTGGCAGGAGGGTTGGGACTGACCGGTCTCAGCTGGACTGAGGTGGTGTGAATGTGTGCTTCAGTCGCCCTCACCCAAGGGTCCGCAGCCATTTCCACAGGCATTCCAACTGTGGAGCATTGGTGATGCCAGTCCCTGAGCTCTGGCAGCATTGCAAAGGGAGGTGCAAGTGAAGGCATCAAGATGAGATTCTTCCATCTGTCTGGCACTGTCCTGACAGAGAAATCTCTTCCAGAAGGACTTCCTAGAAGTTGGGCTGCTCGCCCTTGATGTTGGGGTCCTGTGCGGACCCCAGGAGGATGCAGAGGTCTGTGCCAGACTCTCCCTGCCTGAAACAAGGATCCGCTGACTCCTTTCTATGGGTGAGGAGCTGCTTGGTCACCAGGTTGTCCATACAGCCAAGGGAAGTCCCCATTCAGAGTCACTGTGGCTGTTCAGTCACCCTCCCTCATCCACAGGGTGGGCGCTGGGGCTGCTGTACCCACCCAGCACGGGGCCATGGGATGGGCTGGGGGCACACCGAGCAGCCCCACATCACAAGCCCTGGGTGAGGGGCGTCACAGCCTGACCCTGTGGGGTTCTCTCTGCCTTCCCCCCATTTTGTTCTCCACCCTGTGCATGGAGCCTGAGCTGACCCAGCCACCTTGGCCGGGCTCCCCGCGGCCAGCACAGCCATAAAACCCTCTAATCCGAACAGGCTGGGGCAGAGCCGCCCTCTGCCATCAGGACAACTCTCTGTGTGTGGTTCCCATTTAGTGCAGATTTATTTCCTCTGGGTTGCTGGCTGTGCTGTTGCTCACTCCTTGGCTCTGCTTTTGGGAGCATCCAGCATTTACCTTCTTGCAGCAAGGGGCTTTGGGGGACTGTAACTTCATTGTACATGTCGATTAGGAAAACACCCTCAGGAATTTCCTTTCTGATGCTGCCTGGCTCTACAATAACTTCTGTCTCCGTGGCTGCCAGCTCCCCAGAGCCCGTCCCGCCAGCGCAAGCCGACGGGGAGCCAGGAGCAGGCTCAGCTCCACAGACTCCTCTGGCTTCTGTTCCAGCTCACTCCGAGCCCCATCTCGTCTCCACTTCTCCCGCGCTCCTCACTCCCTCTCCGGGTGCTGGAGTTTGGAGTTGTTTTGGAAACCGCTGCGACTCCGGCATGACGTCACCACGGTTCTGTAGTATCTCTGTCTCCATCCTAGTTAGGCGCTTCCTGCTCCCTGGCTCTCGCTCCGGCTCGCCTGGCATGCCTGTGCTCTTTCTTCTTCTCCACAATTCCCCAGGGATTTCTTTCCAACTTTTTTCCCCCTGCCTTCATCTCTTACACAGCAGTTTTTTCTTCCCTTTTTCTTTTTTTTTCCCTTTTTTTCTTTTTTCTCCTCTCCTCTCCTCTGCAAAAAGGGCCCTTTTGCCCCAAAACTGCCTTTCCCAATCCTGTTTTTGGAGCAGGCAGCTGTGCCTGCTCTACTGCTGCCAGGAATCCCAAGGTGTCAGGATGCTGCTGGCCAGATGGTTCTGGAGGGCAGGGGACAGACAGGGGAGCAGGTGGTCCCCCAGTCACAGATGTGAAGGGGTTTTCTGCTGCCCCTCTCCGTGCCGGCGGTGGGGCTCAGGCTACGCTTTCCCTCTCCTCCCCCAGCTCCTCTTCCTCCATCCCATCCCATCCCACCCCATCCCATCCCATCCCATCCCA
>VXAY01000875.1:200851-250051 GCA_013399855.1 Oxyruncus cristatus
CCCATCCCATCCCATCCCATCCCATCCCATCCCATCCCATCCCATCCTATCCCATCCCAACCCAGCTTTTCTTGCACAGCAAATCCATTGCCTAACCCCACATCCCCAAAGCTCCTTGTGCTATGACATCCCTGTCTTCGCCCCTCCCACGCCGACAGCATCCATCCTGCTCCTGCTGGGAGCACCCACACCCCTGTGCCACGCTGGGACCAGCCCGTGATTCCCACACCGCTGTCTCCTGCCTGGAAAAGCATATGCACAGTTTCATTATGACTCTCTAGGGAGTGTTCACCAAGCATGAACAAAGTAGGATTTATTTCTTTAATTTCTTCCCTCCCAACAGCTGAAATGCTGCCTGATTGCTGGCAGACCCCCAGGGCCGTAACTTGCCTTCCTCCTCCTGCCTGTGCATCCCACCCCCAGCTAAAGCAGCACAGGGCTGTGGTTCCCATGGGAGCAGTCCTGGAAATGGCACTATTAAACATAAAATACAAATATATATATATAATGTGTATGTGTGTGTGTGTATTTGTAAGAGCATATAGAGATAGGACATGGGGGAATGGCTTTCAACTGAGAGAGAATAGGTTTAGATTGGATATTGGGAAGGAATTCTTCCCTGTGAGGGGGGGGAGGCCCTGGCACAGGTTGCCCAGAGAAGCTGTGGCTGCCCCTGGATCCCTGGAAGTGTCCAAGGCCAGGTTGGAGCAAGCTGGGCTAGTGGAAGGTGTCCCTGCCCATGGCAGGGGGTGGAATGAGTTGGTTTTAAGGTCCCTTCCAATCCACATCATTCTGTGATCCCAGGATTCTGTGATATGTCTCTGACCTCCCCCTGCCCTGCAGTATCAGGTATTGCAGTACCTGGGTAAACTGAGGCACATGGAGTGAGTGCCAGGAGAGCCATGTGATCACACCCCTGTTGTGACACAGACCATTAATTTTCTGTCCCTGGCTGTGCCTGTGGCTTGCCAGGTCATTTGATCCCTGGAGTATCTTTTTAATGTTATTTGGATTAAAACTGGGTTTGGGCAGTGACTGTCCCTGGCTGTGGTGCCCAGGGATGAAACCCCAGTGAAGATCAGAGGCTTTCCCAAACTCTTGTTGAGGTTTTGGCTGTTGCTGGGGTGAAGTGGGGTCTGGATGCAGGAGCCTCTTGATCCCTGTTCAGTCAGTTCTTCCTCTGCCTTTTCCCTCCTTACCCTTCCTAAAGGTCTGTACTCCTTTTTATTTGGAAGTCTCTCTCAATCAGTGGAAGGTGCTCACTGGCCACAGATGCCCAGTGAGATTTGGGTGCTGTTCACTTGCCTCAAGCTTATGCTAGACCAGAGGCTCCTGCATCCTCCCCAAGGTGCCCATGTGGCACATGTCTCTAAAATACACAGGCAGAATAATGGCAAGTGACCCGGGAACCCCTTACAGTGGATGGACAGGACTGGAGGTTTGGGTTGTCCTGCTCGGTGGGGAGGTGTGAGGGCTTTTGTGGGGCCAGCTGTAGGAAACATGGGACCCTTCTGAGGGCACAAACCCTTCCTGAAGTCAGAGGTTTCTGTCTTGAGAGCAGAGGGGAGCTGGGGTGAGTTTGCACTAAGCTTTAATCCAGAAGAGCTGGTGCTGCTGGGCAGGGCTTGGAGTCACACCAGGCAAAGGGAGGGATGATGGGCTCTTCAGCTCCTGTAAGATGGGAAACAACTCTTTTATTGCTTGTGGAGTATGGAGAGGTTTGTGGGGAGAGGATCTGTAACGTTGCCTTGCCCTGTACAAGCCGTTTCTATCAGCAATGTGGGCTTGGTGTCTGCTGGAATTGGGACTTCTCAGCTTTGCCCTTTGGATGGGGGTTCTGGGCTTTCGTGGAGACCATGCCCAAGAGGTCAGAAGTGAGGTGAGTGTTTCATGAGAGCCACAGTACATCAGACATGTCCCCCACTGCCACCAGCCCCCCTGCACTGTGCCCCTTCGGGGTCCAGTTGTACCCCAAGCTCAGGAGTGTGAGGCTTCTCCCTGCACCCTGCACTGCCCATCCCAGTGCCCCAGCACCCACACCCCAAGTGTGCCTGCAGACACTGTCCTGTGGGTTTTCACCAGTAACCTTTGGATGTGGCATTAACCTTTGGATGTGTGCATCTTTGCAAACGCTGCACTCGTGCAAGCCCTGGGCTGGTTCCAGCTTTTAGGGTCACCACTCCAGCCCCACAGACCTGTCCATGCTGGAAAGGAGCCATGGGATTGGGGGTGGGGATGCTGGAATAAGGCAGAATCCCTAGGGAATACCCATCCCCTTGTTTTCTAGGGGCAGGTTGATGTCATTTTGCTGCCCTCCACCCAGTTGTTTGGCATCATCATGCTGTCGGGGTGTGCAGGATGCTCCTTTCCAGGCAGGAGGTGGCAGGGCAGGTAAACCTGCCTCTGAACAGACATTTCCATGGAAGTTGCCTCGGGGTCTGTCATTGCTGCTTACCTGGGACAGCTGCAGAGGCCTGTAATTTTTGGGAGAGGCTGTGGGCGGCCGGATAGGAATCTCGGAATAGGCTGCTGCCCTCCCAGCCAGGAGGGAGGGGAGGAGGACGAGGAGGAGAGGAGAAGGAGAAAGAAGAGGAGAAGGCTAGGGAAGAAGCAGGGACCTCTGTGCAGGTCTCAGCACTACAGAGATGGTGAGTGATTTCACATCAGACTACGGGGGTACCAAAAAGATTTGGTGGGAAAAAGCTAAAATGAATTCAAGGCAGCTGGTTTTTTTCATGTGGTTCATGAAGACATTGTGGCTCTGCCTGTGCTGAAGGCCACATGGGCTCAGTGAGCAGCTTGGGGGGCTGCTGCCCTGTGGGGGCTGCTGGCCAGACCCCTGTGTGTGGGAGGATGCATGGGAGGAGGGACTGTGATGGATGAGGAAGATGCTGAAGGAGGGACCTCTCCAGTGGCATCACAGCCGCTGGCCCTGAGCTGTCGTGACTCTGAGCCATGGCTCAGTGGGGTGTGGATTTGGCCCAATACCTTACCTAGTTTTGGAGGGTTCCTCATGCCTACTGGAGGTGGACAGGAGTCAGCAGGATGGGGTGAATGTGAGGACACGGGCAGGAACCACAGGGTGGGGACCCAGGAGTAGGTGCGACAAGGAAGGGCCGTGGGTGGCAGGAGAAGGAGGAGCATGAGCCCTGCCCAGCCCTAAAAGCCCCAGCAGGTTGGAGATGAGCCTTTTGCACCCAGGATGTGTTACCCACTGCCCGAGCGGCTGCTGCATTTGAGCACAGCCCTTCCGACACCCCTCACCTGCTGCGGGAGGATGCCCTGCCTGAACGTAAGAGCCGCTTCTTCGTGTGCCCATCGCCCTGCCCGTGGTGCTGGGCTCGCCTGCCCTCCCTCTTGGCAGTCTGGCTCGGCTGGAATTGGCAGGGGTTTTAGTGGAGACTAGGGGGAGTCAGCACATTGCCTGGTCTCCACGTCCTCGGGGGTGTGAGGGCTGTCACCATGCTGTCCCTCAAGTGACAGCACGCTGCCATGGAGGCCCCCACTGGGGCTGGGGCCTCTCTGGGCACTTCCATCACCCCACAGGGATTCCTTAAACTTGTGAGATTATGGATTAAAAACTGATTCCCAGGTCCCAAGTGATGCAGGAGAGGGGACTGTTTGGGTTCCAAAAGGGGCCAGGTAACAGCATGTGGTACCAGGTGTTGTGCTGGGTGGGACTTTGATTTGGGAGCTCTGGAGCACAGAACCTTGTCAGAACTGGTTTTGAAGCTTTTCGGGAGAGGAATGCTGGGGCTGGGAGCTCTGCAGAGCTCCGACCTGACCTACTGTGAGACAGCAGCATGGCTTTATAACACGAGATTGGGTGGGTGTGACGTGCCCTGTAAGGCTTTACCAAGGCTGTATCATGTCACCGATGTTTGTCTGTTGTGCTCTAAATTCCCTAACTGGTGTTTTGGATGGAGTTGGATGTGATGGCTGTGGCAGTGGGTTTGTTTAGAGCTCTGCTGTGCAGCACTTTGCAGGTTGACGGGGTGAAATCTCCTCTGCCTGCTGGAACAAAAGCTTTGTAGTGGTTTGGGGCATCCCAGGGATGCTGTGGTGCCCCAGGCCTTGCAGTCTCAGCCCAGGGACAGGAGGCCTGTGGCATTGAGGGGGCTGGGGATGCCTCTCCCTGCATTTCCTGGGCAGAACCGCCACCATCGTGGGACGATGTTGGATGAGCCTTCTCTGTCTGTGAGTCTGACCGTTGAGAACACCATTTTCTAGAGGCTCAAAAAGGCAAAAATAAATAAAAAGGCTGTTGTGTGATAGGCTCTGGTGATATCCCCCACCCTCTGTGTGGTGCTGGGGTCACTGGGCCCTGCAGCCAGGCCACTGTCCCTCCACCTGGGCATGTGGGTCCCTGCAGCTGGCACGGAGGTGCTGCCCTGTACTTGCTGTATTGTGGGGTCTGTCCCAACCAGGCAGTGCAAGAGCCACAGGTGTTGGAGCAGATTATCAAATTCCAAAGAATTCTGAGAGGGCTTCCAAGCTCCAAAGGATTTGTCCTTTGAGTTGTCAGTCTCACATCCCCAGGTAGAGCTCACACATTGAATCCAGGAAGGGGTGGAAGGTGGATGCTCCCTCACACACACTCCGTTCTCCGTGCTGACAGCAGTACTGCCAATAAAACAACTTTTTGTTCTCTGTGGTGGTTTGATCTGCTGCAATAAGAGCATGTGGAGCTCATCCAGCCCCCACCTCCCCGAGCACTGCGTGAACATGACGCGCGGCTTCTTGCGACCAGTAAATAGCATTTGGGGAATGAAAAGAAAAACAGAAAGGCTCGTTTGTTATCCTTACTGATATATGAAAGAGCTGTCAGCTCCATCCTGAAATCATGAATCCCTGGGTATTCCTGGGACAGGGCAAAGGAATGCGTCCTGCGGTATTTTTTCACTTGGAACAAACCGCTCTTCTTGGTCTGAAAAGTTTAACTTCGGCTGAGTAACAAATTAATGCCATCTCTTAGTCACCGTCTGGCCGGGATGGAAACACTTCCCTGACCTGGTTTATCTGCGTATCCATCCCGATGGCTTGGACAGGTCCCGCTGCTGGCGCCTTTCAGGGCGCTCGCTGGCTCCGATGGGCGCAGGGGGAGGTCGAACGTGGTGCAGCTGGTAACTTGTCGTGGTCTCAGGGCATGAGCAGAGGTGGTTTCTGGAAGGTTCTTATTTTTAGGTTTTTTATTTAGTTGGGGTTTTTTTGTTTGTTTGTTTGTTTTGTTTTATAATTTTATTTTATTTGGGGTTTTAATGATTTTTTTTAGATTGGTAGAGCTGGAGAAAATGATTTTTTTCTTCTTCAAGCTTCTGCTTCGTAGAATCGTGGGATGGTTTCGTTGGAAGGAACCTTAAAGCTCATCCTGTTTCAAGTGCCTGCCATGGGCAGGGACACCTACCACTAGAGCAGGTTGCTCCAAGCCCTGTCCAGGGATGGGGATCTGGAAGCTTCAGACCTCATTCCCATCTCCTCACCTCCTACTGTTAGTGGGGAACTCCACAGGACTGGTGGGAGGCACCTGGAGCTGCTGGGGCACTCCCTGGGTCTTCTGCACAGGAACTGCAAACAGGAGAGGAAACTTGGAAAGGTCTCACCTGAACTTTAAATGTTGTTTGTATGGTTTAGGTGAGGAACCTGCTCACTGTGTGGTTTCAAATGTGACAACACATTCACTGCGAGTTCGGGATGGGTGGTCAGACAGGGGATCCCATCCTCCCCTGTGCTGCACCCCCTGCCCCTCACTGCAGTGCCTGATCCCACACCAACCCCACATGCTTGGGGCCAAGCTGGGTTCTAACGTGCTGACAGCATCCCAGTTCCCAGCGCTGTGTTGCATCTGCAGAGATCTGTGAAAAAGGAGGATTTGTACCCGCCTTGGATATCGTGCAAGGAGCTCAACTGGTGAGTGCCTGTGTGTTTGGGTGCTGCACATCGGGCTGGGAGCGGGGCATCTCCACAGGGATCAGGCTGAGGGGACCCTGCCTGGTGCCAGCCCTGAACCATCCTCGCTCCTCTGCTGCTCAGGAGAGCCTGGGCAAGAAGGGCTGAAAATTAGTTTAAACCCCCCCAAGGAAGAGATGATTTCCTAGTGCTGGCCAAGAAACGTGACACTGAAGAAATAGCAGAAAATAAAAGAAAAAATAAAGTTCACGTTGGACCTTGAATTGGACATTTAATTTGCAGCACGGACGTTGTCTGCGTGCAGAAATCTCAATTTCAGATCCAGCCTTGCAAGGCAGAAGTCACTGTAAATAGATATTCCTGTGTGCACGTTCCGGAGCCTTGTGCCATGTCATTAATAGAGTGCTCCTTCTGGGAGTACATTCTTCCCTCAGTTTGTATCCCTATACATTAAATTGATAGTTTGGGGGATTATTGCTCATTCCAGGCTCACATGGGTGGAGTCCCCTTTATATGGCCATGCTGCTATGTAGTGAATTTGAATTGGCGCAGCAGAAAACTGGAAAATTTGGAACAGATAACTGTCTCCTATCTTTATATGGGAACATCAGAGTTCCTAGCTTTATTCTGGCGTTCTTGCCATTCCAAATATAATTTATTCTTTTATATAACTGTTTTCATATGATACACTCTGAAGAGCGGATAATGGTTTGGGGAGGAATATAATCATTTTTTCCCCCCTCCAAGTCTGTCTTCCCAATTAATGAGATTGAGAACACGTTCCAAAAATCTATTTTTCCCCTCCGGGCTTTTTCTAATGTACTCAATTTATTCTGTAGTGTGTCTTGTGCTTCCTTTATGGAGTTTGATTCCTAAATATTTAGTGGTACTTGGCTGGCTGGAGCCTGTGGAAATGCTCAGGGAACGGATGCAGTTGCAAGAGCAGAGAGGGACTGGCTGTCCCTGTCCCTTTCCACCTGGGAAGGTGGGCTTGGGGACGTGGCAGGGTCATCACTGTGCCCATCTCATGTGCTGTCCTCAGCCTTACTCCCAGCTGGGGTGGCTTTAGGGGGAAGCTGTGTGCTTTGGGGGGATGGAAGGGTATCCTCATTTCCCAGCTCCTCCTGGATGAGAAGTGGGTGGCCAGGACTGAACTGGTGCCTCCACCCCTCGGGAAAGGCTGTTCCAAGGGAAATGTGCAAAGCTCGAGGGGTTTTTCTTCTTAAAGCCTCACCTGTAATCTGCATAAAGTTCTTGTAAGTTTTTTTCTGCTTAAACATTTTTGGGGGTATATACATTCATTACAACCCCACCCCGCCCTCCCTGAGGGAGCACCCAAAGATGCTCCTTTTCCAGAACTCCCTCGCAGTGGAAATTGAGCCACCAACACCTGACTCTGCTGAGTGGTTCCAGCAGGGGCTTCATTGCCTGGGGTTGTTTTCATGTGGGCTCTCAGGGCACCTGGGCTCTCCCAGCGCTCCCCATTCCTTCCTCCAGCTCTCCTGAACCCATTTTCATTCCCAGGAGCAGTGCCAAGTGAAAGGGGCTGTCTGGAAGAGCTGCCAACCACCAGAGGGGTGCAGATGAGGAGGATGAACTGAAGAGTAGGGCTGCTGTCCCTGGGGCTGGCAGAGGGACAAGGGCTGCACGGAGGCAAGGACTGGAGGAGCACAAATGTTGGTGATGCCCCCAAAAAACCTGTGCCATATTATCATAGAATCATAGAATGGTTTGGGTTGGAAGGGACCTTAAAGCTCATCTCATTCCATCCCCTGCCATGGGCAGGGACACCTTCCACTGTCCCAGGTCACTCCGAGCCCCATCCAACCTGGCCTTGGACACTTCCAGGGATGGGGCAGCCACAGCTGCATATTAATTTCAGAGAGCCTTGCTTCTCCAAAATGGTTTGGTTGATATGCTTCTAGCCCTATTTTTAATAGAACCACTTTTAGTTTGAGACTAAATGTGAATTTTTAGGCCTGTACAAGTTACCTTGGGTGTGTGATGGTGGGAAAGGGGGGCTCAGCGCAGACCCTTAGGCATCACCTGGGCACTGAAGTCGTGTCTGCTGTTTAAGCAGTGGTTTTGCTCCATAAAGTGTCACAGGGGGAGCTCAGGTTCTCCTCTGAGTCACATCTGCTCCCGTTCCTGACCGAACCACATTTTAGTTCCTGTTGGCTTGGGATAAAGCTGAGGCAGCACCCCAAGAGTGTTGTAGCCTCCTGTCAGCCCTGGCCAGCCTGCCCAGACCCATGAGGGATGAGCAGGGCAGGAGCAGCTTTCCCAGCGAGCTGGGCTCACTGCTGGGTACCAAGGAGGAAGAGGATGAGGGTGAAATGGTCAGCTCTGAGGAGCATCATTACTTTGTGGTAGGCAAGTCATTCTGCAAGCAGCTCTCCTCTTCCTTCAGGGCTAAGAGCAGTTGAGGGCATATTGGGCTGGCAGCCACATTAGCAGGAGTGGGGATTCGTATATACACTGTTTGACTCAGACATTGTATGACCTTGGGGAGCCACTTTCAGGGCCAAAAGCACAAAAGAGCATCTCCGATGGCATTTTGAGCTCTGGATGGAGGTTGTTGCTCAGAGAAGCTGTGGCTGCTCCATCCCTGGAAGTGTTCAAGGCCAGGGAAGGGAAAGGAAGGGAGGAGAGGGAGGGCACCCTCATTTGCTCCCCACGCTGTAATTAGCCAGGCTGGCAGGCAGAGCTGCTGTCAGGCTGCCTGACACCCAGCCAGGCTGCGGGCGCGCGGTGCCGCATGCGAAGTACATGCTGGAGGACAGGGTGTAATTAGCTGCAGGCCCTGGGAGCTGGGAGCTGACTACTCAGATCCAGCCTCTCTTCATGCCTTTTTTATTTTTTCTATCAGTGATGAAATATAGAGCTTCACCTATAAACCGGTATAAACACGTAGGAGGATAGAAGTGCTCGAGACCGGATTGGACACGGCTTGGAGCACCCTGCTCTGGTGGAAGGTGTCCCTGCTCAGGGCAAGGGGGTGGAATGAGATGAGCTTTAATGTCCCTTCCAGCCCAAACCACTCTGTGATTCTATGAGCTGGTGTGCCCAGAGATTAAAAAAATAGCAAAAACATTTGTAAATACCAGGCAGCACATGAATGCAATTATGAGATCAGACAGCTGACATCCCCAAAATGAGGCAAAATAGGAAAACCCACCAGGTTTTAGCAGGAACACAAGCCTGGCCACGCTCCCCTCCAGCACGTGCCGTACTCGGGGCTTTGTGCTATAAATAGCAGCATGTTCAGCTCAACCCTGATCCTGCAAACACTTAAGCCCAAGCACAGCTCCTTCCCGACATGCTCTAAGTTGCTGTGATAGTTTGCAGCCTGTAATCGTGAAAAAGAAGGAGAAATAAGGTGGAGAGTGGAGGGTGTGCAGGCCACGGGTGGCACTGACAGTGTGTGACTGTGCAGCCTGGCAGCTCCTGCACCCTCCCGGGCTCTCCAGAGGGTTGGATTGATGCAAACACGGAGCGCAGGTGCCCACGCCCGTGCGTGCATGTCACTCTGGGTGCTGCTGGGCTGGCGGGTTTACAAGCCTTTCAGGGGGCTGAAAGGGGTTGGGGAACATGGTGTGCCCAGCCCCAGGCTGCTCCAGCCCATGCTTGGGGGGTGCTGGTAGCTGGGGTGGGGGCTGACATCGCCTTCCTCCTCCTCCCGAACAACCACTCACATCCCAGGCTCTGAATTTTCTTCCCCTTCCGACAGTCAGGCATCACCTCCCGATTACTCATAACTGCAGCATGTTGCAGATACACAGAGCTTGAGGAATGGCTGTGCCTGGGAGCAGAACCACCAGGATCCAGGGGAAGAAGCTGGGATGGGGGTGACAGGCTGTGCCGCCTTGGTTCCACATCCCTGTCGTGCCCTGGGGACCAAGCACTTCCTACCTGTGCCCAAATGCCCCTGGAATGCCCAGGCCAGCTCAGGAGCCCAGCTCAGGGGCGCTGAGGCAGGTGAGCAGATGAGGATGGCAGGGCACAGCCCCCTGCCAGCCATGACCCCCAAGTTTGTTTTGCAGAATCCTCTTCTAGCATGGAAAAATAACTCAGCCCTTGGTTTTTCCCTGATTTGTTTATGTGGGCATTGATTATGCTGGGAATTACTGAGCCAGATTTTATTGGAATGACTTCGAAAGCTGCCACCTGCGAGCAGCCACCGGTCTTCAGGGACTGTTTTGGTGTAGTTTCTGAATAGTTGCATGAGGCTTCTCCAGCCTCACTAATAACTTCATTCTCCCAGGGACACTGCCTAGAAAAAAGATGAGCTGAGATTATGTTTGGCAACATTTAGGAAAAAGTACAACAAGATTGATGTCTGCTGGCGGGAATAAATAAGTAATACAGAGGTATCTGTCTCAACCCCTCCGTGAGCATCCTTGTTTCCAGTCCAGCGTCTGTTATCTCCCCAGCTTGGCTGAACTTTGGAATTCAGCACACTGCTTTGTATCTCCCATTGTTTCTGTCTGCAGCATGTTGTGCTAATTCTGACCAGGGACCAGCAAGGTTGGCTCTGGAGATGAGCTGGCCTAGGGAAGCTGGCCTGGTATGTTTATCTATGTTGTGTAACTGGAGCTTGTGAAATATAGAATTTAAATAACTTGCAAAAGTATGTAGTTAGTGCATGAAAAATGAACAAATTCAAGCACTCGTGTTGGCCCGGATTCATAGAATCAAGGAAAGTTGTTGGGTTGGAGGAACCTTAAAGCCCATCTCATCCCACCCCCTGCCATGGGCAGGGACACCTTCCACTAGCCCAGGTTGCTCCAAACCCCGTCCAACCTGGCCTTGGACACTTCCAGGGATCCAGGGGCAGCCACAGCTTCTCTGGGCAACCTGGGCCAGGGCCTCCCCACCCTCACAGGGAAGAATTTCTTCCCAATATCCCATCTAACCCTGTCCTCTGTCAGTGGGAAGCCATTTCCCCTTGTCCTGTCCCTCCATGCCCTTGTCCCAAGTCCCTCTTCAGCTCTCCTGGAGCCCCTTTAGGCCCTGAAAGGAGCTCTCAGGTCTCCCTGGAGCCTTCTCTCCCCCAGGTGAACACCCCCAGCTCTCCCAGCCTGGTTCCAGAGCAGAGGAGCTCCAGCCTGTGTCCTCCTCTGGACTCATGCCAACAGGTTAAAAAAGCCCTTGGAAAATTGTAGGTTGTGTTTTAAATAGAGACGAGCCCACAAATGTCTGTAACACTTTGTACACATCCTATGTGCACAAGGAGCCTGTTTTGCAGTGCTAAAGGGAGCTGGGCTGTCACCTGTGTGTCCCTGCCATCACCCTGCACCAGGGGAGGGTTGGGAAGGGCAGTGCTGGGAATGCCACCAGGAAGATGAGACATCTCCCTGGTCCACTGGTTTTGATGCCACTGGACAAGCCCTAACACAGGCCCAGATGTCACTGGGTGTGTTGCTCTGCTGGTTTGGGAGGCTGCATTTTTACACCCTGGCAGAAGTGATTTTTGAGAACCTCAGCCTGGGTCCTTATGGCTGGTAAATCTAGTCTGGCATCTCAGCTCAGCTTGGTTTAGTTGTACCTCTGCCCTGGAGCCAGGCTGGGAGAGCTGGGGGTGTCCAGCCTGGGGAAGAGACAGCTCTGGGGAGACCTGAGAACCCCTTCCAGGGCTTAAAGGGTCTTTAAGAGAGAGGGAGAGGGACTTCGGATGAGGGCCTGGAGGGACAGGACAGGGGGCCATGGCTTTAAGGTGAAAAATGGGAGATTTAGATTGGGTATTAGAAAGAAAATGTTCCCTGTGAGGGTGGGGAGGCCCTGGCACAGGTTGCCCAGAGAAACTGCAGCTGCCCTATCCCTGGAAGTGTCCAAGGCCAGGTTGGACAGGACTTGGAGCAACCTGCTCTGATGGAAGGTGTCCCTGCCCGTGGCAGGGGGTTGGAATAAAATGACTTTTAAGGCCCCTTCCAACCTCTTCTGTGATCTTCTGTTTCTAAAAGCCCCAGGGAAGCTGGTGTCCTGTTACCTTCCCTTTCCTTCGCAGCATTTCCCAGGTGTTTCTGTGAGGCTGCATTTCCAGCGTTGATGTTGGGCTTTTCTGCCAGCGCAGAGGGCTCTGAGCCTCACACAGAGGTCCCTGAACCACAGCGAGGGCAGTGTGAGCCCAGCTCACGTGTGGGGAGAGACAGAGGATACTGATGGAACTGACAGTGACCTCGAGACAACACTTTGTTAATCATATTGGCAGGCAGGCCCTTCTGCTTGGTAGACAACATCCTGGCACCCAGGAGCTTGATGGCAGTGTCCCCTTCTGCTGCTGCCTCTGCTCCAGTGGTTGATTTCTCTCCAAAGAAAATCAATTCAAGGTGATGCCCAGCCACATCCAAAAGGGCAAAGGCGCCCCAAAAGGTGCTCAAAGGCACATACCCAGGGGGGAGAGGCACTGGGGACACTGCCAAGCTCTGGGGCCATAGAATCATAGAACCATGGAATCCATAGAATCATAGAACCATGGAATCCATGGAATCATAGAACCATGGAAGAGTTTGGGTTGGAAGGGACCTTAAAGACATTCTTATTCCCTGCCATTCCATGGGCAGGGACACTTTCCACTAGCCCAGGTTGCTCCAAACCCTGTCCAACCTGGCCTTGGACACTTCCAGGGATAGGACATCCATCATCTGGGTGTCCTACCTTCCTCTCCTGGCCCTGCTGGCAGCAGGAGCATGAACATCAGAGGGCTGGAGTGGGAGGGCTGGTAATTTTTGGTAGCTGCTTTGCCCCGTGCCACGTGCCAGGGCAGCAGGGGCTGTGCCTGCCCCCCCCAGTGCCTCCATGCTGCCCATGCTCACGGTGTCTTGGGAGGAAAGGGTGGAGGTGGGCACAAGCCTCTCTTGAGGTATTTGTTTTAAAAAGGCACGCTGATAAAAATCACTCTCTCCATTATTTCATTAGGGGGTTTAAACTGTGCTTCCTAAACCCTGAGTCATCAATGAAGTGAGCAAGCGAGAAGCAGCAGGTCCCACTGGAGGTGACTCACACTGCAGGCTTGGGGCTCACAGGGGACCCTCTGAACCCGGTGATGCTCCACTGCCCCCATCCCAGGAAGGCCAGGTTCTCCCCAGCATGCTGAGCCACAGCAGGGGGTCTCTGGGAGCCTGGGGGCCTCCTAGATTTCTTTGGAAGCTGAGCCATCCCGCTGCAGCCGTGCCTCTCTGGAGTCCCCAGCTATGCCTTGATGCACGGGAACCATGAGCAGACGCTCCCCTGGAAGCCTGGAGACCATCCAAGAGCAGTGCACACTCACAGGCCTCTGTTTGAGCTTTTATTGTTTGCTTGCAGAGATGAAAGCCTCCAGATCCCCTCTCAGTTTGGGAGGAATTGATCTTTCCTCCCAGAAGGCACGGGAAAACACCAGGCCACCTTTGGCTCATTTGCTTCTTTCAGTTCCCGCACTTTCAGGCACTGGCAGGAAAAGACAAGACAGTCCCAGCTCCTGGTAAGGCCAGTCCCCTCTGCACTGGTTTATCTAGTCAGCACTGTAAACCTGCTCTATCCCTCCTGCTGGAAACTGTTCAATCCCAGTGCCAGGACATTTTTCCTAAGATCCAGGCTGTGTGTTCCCTTTGCCCCACTCTGCTTCCTTACATCCCGCCCTTCCTTTGGCTACTTTTCCCTAAGCTTCCCCTCTGGGGGGATGCTGGGACTGCTGCACCCAGTGGGACCAAGGTGGTGACTGGTGGCACTGTCCCAGCCCACACTGCTGTCCTATCATGTGTGACACCACAGCGGGCAGTGCCCACACTCGGTCCTGCCCTCAGCCTCCCATCACCCATTCCCTACATGATTCCTCATTAATCTCTTCAAACCATCAGTGGTCCCCCGATTGGAAGGATCTTGCCAGGTTCTGCTCTGAGCTCTCTCAGTGCTCTGGATCAGTTCCTACCAGGTTGTTGTGATGTCCCTGCCCTTGGAAAGGCCTCCAGCAAGCTCTCATTCACTGGTGATTCCTGATGCTCTCCTGGAGCTCTCTGGATCCACTGACACCTTTATTTTGTGCTTGCTTGGAAGAGAGAAATTCAGCTGGTGGGATGGACCTGTGTAACTCCATCTGCCTGCTGGGCATGGCCCTGTTCTCCTCTGGGAAGAGAGTAAGGAGACAAAGCGCTGTGCAGGGGCAATAGCCCTGCTCCTTGTCTTGCTCCAGTCTCAATTCCTTCATCATATTGCTGGAATTCTGCTTCTCCTCCTTGTTTGCTATTTTCTTACTAAGCTTTAAAATCAGTAATTTTGGCTCATCATTACTGCGATCACTGCCCAATTTATTATTGGGGTTTTTTTATCTCTCTGCAAAGTTAGTGCTCATTGTTTTATCACAGATATCGAAAATCTTCTTAGTTCTGGCTTTGGCATTGGTGGGAGCTTTTCCCATGGACCTCAGCCATTGCTAGTGGAGTGTCTGGCTGTGTGGGGTGCAGGTTTTCCAGGTGTTGTTTCAGTAGTGTTGAGAAAGCTGTTTGCAGGTGGTTTGTCCTTAAATATGAAGAGCTGTCTGTGATCCCCACCAGGACAGAGAGCAGAAGGAACTGAATTTGTTGTGACTCATGAGCTTTTTTGAAACCGATCCATAGCTGCAACAAAGATATGCTGTGGGCTTGGAGGACAGGTCCTGTCACTCACCCTGTGCTCACCCTGTGCAGTTACTGCTGTGCTCGTTTCTCTGCTGCCTCAGGAGTTTATGGAGTGGTTTAGGAGATCTAGGGGTCTCCTGGAGATCACCCAGCCCAACCCTGCTCAAGGCAGGGTCACCTACATCAGATAAGTCCTGGACACCCAGGGCCGTGTCCAGTGGGTCTTGGATGTCTCCAAGGATGGAGACTCCCACACCTTTCTGGGCATGCTGTGCCAGTGTTGTATCACCCCAGCTTGGTCTCTGGTCATTGATCCATGGGGCTTTGCTGCGGGTTCTTGCTGCTGTCGGGTGAGAGAAACAGCAGGGAGAGCCCGGGGTGAGCCCATCTCCAGCTGGTGGGGATTGCTCAGAGCTCTTGCGCTGACATGGCAATTGGCACTGAAGCAGAAGAATCACAAAATCTCCTGAGTTGGAAAGATCCACAAGGATCATCCAGTCCAACTCCTGGCCCTGCCCAGGACACCCCAACAATCCCACCCTGTCCCTGAGAGTGTTGTCCAAATGCTCCTTGAGCTCTGGCAGCCTTGGGGCCACGACTACTGCCCTGGGGAGCCTGGTCAGTGCCAACCACCCTCTTGGGGAAGAACTTTTTCCTGAGATCCAACCTAAACCTCCCCTGACACAGCTCCAGCCATTTCCAATGAGCTTCCCACCCCAAAGGGCTGCTCCTTGTGTGCTCCCAGCCCTACCGCGAGACGGAGCTCAGGTGTGTGTCCCGAGATGAGCACGAGGGTGACACACGGCCAGACCCACGTACCCCACACTGTGAGGTGGTTGCAGCCCCCCGCTGTGCCACTGACTGACCAACATCTCTCCTGGAGAGAGCTGGCCACCACCAAACTATGTCCCCATCCCACTGGCTTGGCCAGAGCTCCGTTTTGGGGGATGTGTTGGTGACAGTGGATCCTCACCTGCTTAAAAGCTGGGCCCTCTTCTCCCTGCTGGCTTTTCAGCCCCAGGGTGGGAGCTCCCCGTGGCTTTGACTGGCGAGGGGAAGCTTTGGGATTGCTCTTGCAGCCCTGATTAGCATTCGGCCCCGCTGCTCCCGCTGTTTGGAGCTGGAGCTCGGCATTGCCTGGCAACCACAGAGCAAAACTACAACAGCCGCCCCAGAGGCCGAGCGGGCTTCCCATGAGCCTGCACCACCCTGGCACACACTGCTGCCCACCAGCACTGGACAAGGATCACCCCCAAGACCAGGAGGAGGAGGAGGAGGAGGAGGAGGAGGAGGAGGGCTGTGGCTGTGCGACGGCTTTGCTGACACCCAGGTTCGGTGGGTCTGTGTCTGTCTGTCCCAGGGCCGTGAGCAACCCGCTGAGCTGGGCACAGCCTGTCCCTGCACATCCCACGGGGCCCCCCACCGGGGCCTTGGAGCAGGGTTGGGGGTCAGCCCCCACTGTGGGTGTCTCTGTGTCAGGCAGTGTTGGGAGAGAGCCCGTGGTGTCTGTGGGGTGCATCAGACAGCAGGGCCAGGCCCGGCGCTGTGTCCATGCACGTGCCCTGCCTTGCACCCGAAGTGGGGTCTGTGGAGTGACAATCGCCCCCAGGGTCCCCATGGGGAGAATCAGCCGGGCTGGGGTCTCCCAGGGGACCCTGACACCCTGGCAGCCCATCTGAGGTTCCCTCAGACTTCTACTAGATTGTGCTGGGGGTGGCGTTGGCAGCACATGGGAACCTGAGCGGATATTGGGGCTGTCTCTGCTTCCCAGGTTTGCGTGCGCTTGGGGTCTGATGTTGTTTTTTTGGGAGAAGGATTTTGTGGTCCTGCTCCTGGGGGGAAGTGTGGGCCTAGGCCTCAGCCCTTGCCCTGCCAGAGGGTCTCTGCAGTGGTGGTGGCTCAGAACCCTGTACTTTATCCTCTTTCCAGCTGGGCAGACTCAAAAGGACATGAGTGGCCTCCTGACACTTCTGCAGGGGACAGGAGATACAGACATGCCTGAATACATTGGTTTCAGATCTAATGCATCCCCTCATCTTTGCCTTGGCTCTCTATTTTTACATCCTTGGCTGCTGTGGGCTCTACCTATGGCTGTTGGGTGGCTGGAGGTCTGAACTGTCCTGTCCAGCCCACCCAGACCCATTGGGCAGAAAAATAATAGACATGTCCTTTCTCTGCTCCCCACACATCCTCATCAGTGATACTTGCTTGGCAAAGGGTTAAAAAAATAAATACCTTTGTCTTTTATGTTTTGCAGAGCCTGGGGTCTGCGGACAAGAAGGACTTCTACCAGCCAAAGTAAGTGCCAGTGGCAGTGGTGAGTAATTGCATGGAAATTCCTGGCTGGTCCATATTCCCCAGCAGCTCTGTGCCTTGCTAAGATTAGACATTTCAGTGTACAAGAATAGCTGCTGCAATTACACAATGAGGATAACAGTGGAAGGGCTGTCAGTCATCCTGGCTTCGGGGTGTATGCAAATCGCTCAATCAGGTCAGAAGGAACCATGACAGCTTGGCTGATCCTGAGGGACAGACCTGGGAGCAGGGGTGACCTTTCCCACCTCTGGCTCCCTCTGCTCCTGGTTTGCACAGCTGAGCTGCGTTGGAGAATCGAAGGGTTTCGTTCCATGTCACCACAGGCTGATCTTGACGCACGTCTCCCACGGCCACGCTCTGACGTTGATGTCTGTCCTCTTCCATCCGCTGGGTTCAGAACAGCACGATGAGCTGAGGTGGGGGGAAAGGCTCTTTGCAGTCATGGTCATGAGCAAAGCTGCTGTGCAAACCACCCCACTAACATGGGCAGTTGGTTACTTAGTGTGCATACCAGGTAACAGAGCCTTGCCCCGGCATGGCACCTTCAAGCAAGAGGGTTGTGCCTGTTGGAAGGATGGATTTGTTGCCATCGTTGTTTGGATAATGGCAGTCTCCCTGCTGAGAGGTTCTACCTCGACACTGAGTTGGGTGTTGTGCTGCTGAGCATGCTGTGTGTGGGACCTTGCGTTGCTCTTGCTCTGCTCGGGGGAGTGAAGGTCTATAGGTTATCACCTTTCTTGTGACAAAAAAGCCACAGGTGGATTTGGAGTAGTGGGACAGTGCTCTGACAGGCAGCATTGTCAGAGGAGCATGGTTTTGGAAAATTCAGAAGGAATTGGGTTGAGGAAATTTCTTCTCCAAAACTCACTGTCCTTCTGCCCTTTGCTGCTTTCCAAAGGGTTCCTGCAGTGCTGCATCCCAGCAGTGTGAGCACCCTGGCAGCATCCTTGGTCTGAGTTGGGCTTGGCCTCAGAGGGAGCATGTCCAAGGAGGACAGGCTGTGTCACAGAGCATCGCACAGACCTGCCTGCTCCCTGTCTTTGATGGGAGAGCAAGTGTGTGTGTGTGCATGTTCTTCACTTATCTGCTGGTCCCTCTTTATGCCACCAAAAGTTCTACAGCTCAGTGCTGGTTTCTAGGTCCGTACTGCAAGTCTGATTCCTGGGAGCTCCTCTGCCCGCTCACCCCAAGGCAGTGCAGCTCATCAGCTTTCCAAGACTGCAGACAGCTAAACACTTCGGGAAATACAGCCAGAACCATTTCCCAGGCCGTTTAATCCTGTTTGGCTTTCTGGGAGATCAGAGGAGTATCTCAGGAGGTTATGGAGTCACCGTGGATGCAACAACAAAATGAACACACATTTGGCAGAGGATTCACTGCCGTGTTTCTGTGACCTCTCCCAACAGCTGTCCAGGATTTCGGTGCTCCTTTCTGTAGTGCTGCTGTGTGCTTGTGAGGAGCCTGTGTTTTGACAAGCAGGCTTAGAACAGATTGAAGCATCTCCTGTGTCTCTATTCCAGCTGAAGCTTCCGGGAGGCTTTAAGCAAGTGATCTGGAGGAAATATATAAAAAGCTTTTATTGTTGGGATTTCCTGTGGGGTGGTTTTGGCGGCAGGTAGAAGCAATTTGCGGTGCTACATTTATAACTCATCTCCTCTGAGAAATGAGGAATGTTCCCCTACCTTGAGTGGGAGAACACGGGCTTCCCATCTCGCTGAAGGCGTGGAGCTGTTGTGTCAGAGTGGGGAGTGCTGGTGCAGGAGGTCTTGTAGATACAGGTTGTCTTATGGGTGCTTGTTCCTCTGTGCCACGAGGCCACGGGACCTCCATGGTTTGGCCCAGCAGCTTGTGATGGCAGCTGTGACTTGGCTAGTCACAACACTGGTTAATGCCCATCCTGTTTATGCTCTACAGTAGCTGTTTTGTGGTTGTGACTGGTAAGTTTGTGAGCACTGCCCCCATCCCATTTGGCTTTTTGATCCACTGGGTGCTGCTGGCACTGTTGCAACCCATCTGGAAGGTTGGATCAGATGCCTTACAGACCCTTTAGTCTCTGGCAGGACTGGTGCTGGTCTTCCTCAGCAGAGAAAGATTCCTGAAAACTGCCAGAGGTCTGGTGGACCTGCCAAGGGCTTGGGAGAGCTCAGCAGTTCTGCAGCAGCTCCACAGCCTGCATTCACAGTTCCCCGAGCCCTGGGCAAGGTGGTGGCGAGCAGCCAGGGTGTGGGAAGCAGCTGGTTCCCAGAGCTGAGCTGAGCTGTGCTGGTTCATGGACACATCTGTGTGGCAAGGCTGGTGATCCAAGAGAAGTCTGACAGTGGGTGGCTGCTCCCGTGTGCCAGAGCAAACTTGACTGTGCCTCGCCTCTGCTTTTCCTTTTCTGGCTTCCAAGGCAGCAGTTCACCTGCCACCAAAGCCCTGAGCTGCGGGAGCGGGGTTTGAGCAGCCCTGCTCTCAGGTTGGGCCTTTATGGCTCTCTTTGTGGAAATAGAAAAAGGAAAGGTACACATGCCAGAAATACCAGCAGCAGGTTTTGTCACCGCTTGTTCTGGGAGTGACTCTTGCTCCATTCCTGCCATGTTCAGCTTTCTCTGATCAGGTGCCCTCCTCCTCCCTGGACACTCAGTCAAGCTGAGTTTTCTTGTGTTGCCCTGAGTTCCCTCCTTTGCTACCTCTTCCCTTCAGAAATGGAAATGCTGTCCTCACCCCATAGTTACCATCTGTCTCAACCAGCAGCTGGGTGTTCCCTAAGTGCCTGGAATATCCTAGTGCTCATCAAGGGCATGGAGAGGTGTCCATCCTCACCCACCAGCCTTTGATAGCTCTTCCCCTCCACCCAGTCCATCCATGAGGTTTTAAAGTACAGATCATAGAATCATAGAATCACAGAATCAGACGAGTTGGAAAGGACCTCTGAGATCATCAAGTCCAACCCTTGATCCAACACCACCGCGGTTACCAGACTATGGCACTCAGTGCCACATCCAGCCTCATCTTAAACACCTCCAGGGATGGAGAATCCACCACTTCCCTGGGCAGCCCATTCCAGTGCCTGATTACCCTCTCTGTGAAGAATTTCTTTCTAATATCCAACCTAAACCTCCCCTGGCACAGTTTAAGGCCGAGCCCTCTTGTCCTACTGCTGGTTGCCTGGGAGAAGAGACCAACCCCCACCTGGCTACAACCTCCTCTCAGGTGGTTGTAGAGAGCGATGAGGTCTCCCCTGAGCCTCCTCTTCTCCAGGCTGAACAACCCCAGCTCCCTCAGCCTCTCCTCATAGGGCTTGTGCTCCAGTCCCTTCACCAGCCTGGTTGCTCTTCTCTGCACCTGCTCCAAGATCTCCTTCTGGGTTGCCCCAGATATGGAATGGAAAGGAAGGAAAGTTAGAATTGCCCAGGTTGAAGCCACTGGAGCTGATATGTTGCTACTGCCAGCTCTGGGGGAGGCACTTCTGCTTCCAAGGGCTTCAGTGAGCATGCTTATGGATGTTCCTGCAAGAGCTGGCCCATGTCAGGAGTTGGGACTCCGGGCTTTTGGCCTGGGAAGTATTGTTCCTTCTTTCCATGTTAAATGGAGGGATGCAGGCTGAGTTGAGAAGGCTGAAGCACTAATTTTAAGAAAAGTTGCATCAGTTGTGAACTGAAAGGGATAGAGGCCAGGCAAGGTAGAACAGGCACACAAAGAGTTCCTGTAGCTGAAATGCCTGGGAGAAGAGCATGCTGTGTTGGGAATGGCCACAACTCCAGGTGTGAGTCAACATCTGCACAGGTGTCCTTACCTACACCGGCTGCTCGAGCCATCTTGTGGGAACAGGGACAGATTGCCTCCTGTGTTTCCAAAGCAGGTTGTTCAGATGTCAGATTAATATATCCTGAGCTAATAATTCTCATCTGATGCAGTTTGGGCAACCCTGGCTGCAGCCTAGCTCCATCTGGGATCTGACCAGAGCTTGTAGGGATCGAGGAAGAAATACCTAGTGGGGTGAGTCAAGCCCCTGACCTGCTCGCTCCTTTGTCACCCCAATTTTTTGTAAGACGCTCATACAGCTGTTAGAATATCCAGGCTTCCAGAGGTTCTTCCAAACTTCTTAACAGAGGGCTCTGGCTGCTCTCTCAAGGCAGTTTCCCAAGCAAGGAGCCACTGGCTGAGGACTCAGGGACACCTTGCTCGGAGACAGGAATAGGCTCTTCTGAGACAGGAGGTAATAACTGTCTGGGTGGAAGTGTCTTGTCAGGAACCGAGGTTGTCCAGTGTGTTTGCTAATTCCCCCAGCCACATATTTGCTCTTCAGTGTCAGGCGCCAACTGGAACTCAGTTTCCTCAAACCAGAAGGAACTGTTGGTAGTAATAACACTCATAAAACCCCTGGCAAATGCAGGCTGAAATACCTGGGCTTAATTAAAGTGTCACTGATTTGCGGAGGGAGCTGCCGCGTCCCTCCCCGCTCTGTCTGCTGTGCCGAGAGCGATGCTCGGCTGTCAGGAGAGCTGTCACTTGGGAGCAATGAATATCTGCCAGGCACTTTGAGGTGTCAAGAGAGGCACAGCTGTAGTGACACAAAAGGCTCTCCATTGATCCTCTCCTCCCGTCCCTTGGGACAATGTGGCTGTGCTGGAGAGCCCAGCTGTCTCGGAGACCATTCCTGCTCCAGCAGAATCCCACAGCCCTTTCAGGTAGATCTGTCTCCATCTCAGATTAAAGGCTGCCCCCACCTTCTGTCCTGCAGCCTCAGATGTGTAAACACACGAGGAACCTTTGAAACCACCTCCCAGAAAGCAGCAGCTCCTGTTTGTTTTGCCTCGCAGTCATTACACCGAGCTGTCTCTGCAGCTAATTCCTCGTCACCCTCCTCTTACAGCAGAACATTTCATCTCCCAGACTCAAACCTTTCCGTGCCAGCACTCAGATGAAAGTGTTTCCTTGCTGAATCATTATCTTGTAAAACCGTGGTGGTTTTAAGGATCTAGAAATCAGTATTTACATTTTGGAAGCATTAAGGGCCATCATAGTAAGCGCGATGTGTTCCTGAGATGAGTGTTCATTTCGTTGCCTCCTTCACTCAGACATTATTGCTCTGGTAATGATGATAATCACACACATATAGGCTATGTTTGACTTCTTCTGTGGTGGTTGAGAGTCATTCAGCTGTGATGCTCGGCGGGTAGCGCAGGTTCCAAGTGCTGAGCGGCGGGAGGAGGACACACAAGGAAAATGGGGAGAAAGAGATGGTGCTGATGATGGCAGGGAGTGATGGGGTAAGGGAAGCAATGCCAAGACCATCTCTCTGCACTGAACCATGGGATACTCAATGCTACGAGAAACTGCCCCCAAACCCACCCCCAAGAGAGTTGGAGAACGCTTTTCCCAGCTTGGGTTGTAGGAAAGGATGAAGTGCCACCACCAGCGTCCCTGGAATGGGATGACCGGAATGGTGGAGGGTAGAAGAGAGGTGTTGGGGTCTGTGGGCTGGGTGCAGGTTGGCAGCTGAAAGGGAGTGGAGCCCTCCAGAAGGGATTATGAACATGGGCTCCTCACTTCCAACCCCAAATCCTGGCTAAGGCAGTTACTGGAGAGTCAGAAGTGAACTCCTTTACACGCAACATAATTCAAGGAGATTCCAGTGCTGGTCAGGGTGTCTTACCAGGGGGGTTCAGCCGTTGAAACTGTACAGCAAACTTCAACAATATTTCCCCTGGAATTTAGACATTGGATTCAGAGACTAAGCTCCAGGCAGGTAGAGGGGCTTTAATCCTCTTGGAGTGCTGGGAAAGGAAGGGAATCCTGGAAAGGCACTTTGGAGAAATGTGGTTGTTCAACAAATGCCAATCTAGGAATGGAGAGCTGAGCTGCCCCTGAGCAGCCTGGGAGGAGAGGGTTAGGAGAAGCAGGAATGAGCAGGGGAAGTAAGAGGGAGCTGGGGGTTAGCAGCAGTGGGAATGAACAGTGGGAGGTAACTCATGGCTTGGCAGAGGGTTGCCTTGGATCAGTTCTGTTGCTGTTCCTCTGTGGCTGCAGAGGGAGCAGGACACGGTCCTGATGAGGAGCAGAGCTGGCAGGGATCCAGCAGAAGCACAGGCATGGAGGAGGCCATCACCCCACTGGTTTGCCCAGTGGTGTCTGGGCTCTTCACCCAGGCTAATATTGCCATTTGCCTCTGAAGCTGTAAAACTGGTGCCAGTTTGTGCCCAGTGAACAGCACAGGGCCCCCTACTAAGGGTCCAGCTGTCCTGCTCCTGCCCCCCTCTCCAGGCAGCCTGGGATGGCTGCACTGCATTATGTGCCTGGTAAGTCACAGGATCACAGAATCACAGGATCACAGAATCACAGGATATGCTGAGTTGGAGGGATCCATGAGGATCATCGAGTCCCACCCTCAGCCCTGCACAGGCTCCCCCCAGAGGATCATCCAAACACCCGTTGAGCTCTGGCAGCCTTGGGGCTGTGCCCACAGCCCTGGGGAGCCTGGTCAGTGCCCAACCACCCTCTGGGTCCTGCTGAAAACCACTGTTTTGGTGAAGGCTGGGTGAATACAGCCCTTACACATTTTCTTTTTTATTGCTTCTCTGGTGAGAGTGCTCACCCTGGGCTTCTGTGCCTGATGGGGCTGGAGGATCACAGTGGGGTGCTCTGCACCCACAATGGGTCCAGAGGAGGTCACAAAGATGCTTCAAGGGCTGGACCCTCTGCTCTGGAGACAGGCTGGGAGAGCTGGGAGTGTTCACCTGGAGAAGAGAAGGCTCCAAGGACACCTCATCGTGGCCTCAAAGGAACTTATTAAAAGGAAGGAGAATGATTTTTATATGGACAGAGAGTGATGGGTCAAGAGGGAATGGTTTCAAAGTAAAAGAGGAGAGATTTAGATTGGATATTAGGAGGAAATTCCTCCCTGTGAGGGTGGTGAGGCCCTGGCATAGGTTGCCCAGAGAAGCTGTGGCTGCCCCATCCCTGGAAGTGTTCCAGGCAAGGTTGGATGAGGTTTGGATTCACCTGGTTTAGTGGAATTTGTCCCTGGCCATGGCAGGGGAGGGGAAGAAGATGATCTTTAAGGTCCCTTCCAACCCAAACCATTCTAGATCCATGATTTTTCAGGGCACAGGTGCCCTTGATAACCAAAACTAAATATCTTATCTCCAGGGAGGTCAGAACAAGGACTGCTTGGTTTTAGTGGTCCCTGGAGGCCAGGGGACAGCAGAAGGAGTTGTTGGGGCTGGCTGAACTCACCCTGTTCTGGGTGCCCAGTCCAGGGCACCCCTGGACCAGCCCCTTGGCATTGCCCCTGCTCTCTGGCTGGGAATGGCCCTCCCTGCCCTGGTGTGGAATAAAGTTTTGGGTTTCCTTGTTTCTGTGCAACTTTTAACATGTTAAGTGAGGTTGCAGTGTGGGCTCTCACTGTTCCAATTTTCATAGAAACTTGCAGGGCTTTTTCCTTCAATCCCCCCAGCCCCTTTCGTTCAACCAAAGCAGGGATGGGGTTTTTAGCCCCCTGTAATTTCAGTTCCAGTCCAATGGAAAACCTGCTTGGCCCTGATTCCCTGCCTCCAGCACTGCCACACAAGGACTCAAAGTCTTTAAGTTTTGCTTCCTATTGTCTCAACCAAAGGGTTCATGTTCCCTTGAACTGGGCATTTTCCCAGTAGCACTGATGGGATTCTGTTCCCCAAAACGCCCACTGGGGTTGGGGCTGGTGCTCAGCCTTTGTCGCTCTCCATGGGGTACCTCTCCTTGCTGCTTCTGAAAACAGGAGCAGAGTGGGCACGGCCCCTTCGTGCCTGGTCACTGGGCGTCCCTGGGCCTTTGGTGGGGACATTGTGATGGCAGCTGCCTGCCCTGCTGCTCTGGACCCGGGGCTGCCTCCCCTGCTGGTGATGAAGGGGGGCTGATGGTGCCAGCTCAGCGCCGAGCCCGGCGCAGGAGCCACCTCAGCAGCAGCTGCAGCCCTGCCGCGACTGCGGCGCTCGGCATTAATCACCGAGAGGGAATCGAGCGTGGGAAGATGGGCATTTTTTAACAAATAACCAGGGCTGCATTCTCCCCTAAGCAAGAGAGCAAAGTGTTTGCGGCAGTGAGTCAACACAGAGATGCTTTGGCCCTGGGAGGCAGTGCTCCCACCCACAGCAGCCATCAGTCCCACAGCCGGGTACCGAGAGGGAGAAGTGGGTCAAGGTGTTTCCTGAGCTGCTCAGCCAGCAATCACTGCTGGGGTTTCTCCAAGCCTGAAGGACCCTTTCCCTCATGCTTTGCTTCTGGCACAAGACTTGATGGGGACTTCTCATAGCCAGCCATACTTGTAGCTGAGAACCTTCGAGGAGCTCAGTGCCTCCCCAGCTCCTCATTACTCCAAGGCTGGTGCTGTCTCATAGAATCACAGAGTGGTTTGGGTTGGAAGGGACACAGGCAGGGACACCTTCCACTAGCCCAGGTCACTCCAAGCCCCATCCAACCTGGCCTTGGACACTTCCAGCGACGGGGCAGCCACAGCTTCTCTGGGCAGCCTGTGCCAGGGCCTCACCACCCTCACAGGGAAGAATTTCTTCCTCAGATCGAATCTAAACCTACTCTCTGTCAGTTTAAACCCATTAAACACATCTCCTGAGTCTTCACCCTGGTGCATGGCAGGAGTTAGCCTCGGAGGGCCAGTTATCTGCTGGGGCTCATTTGAGTGGGATTTAAGTAAGAAAAGATCTATTAGATCCCTCCTTTGGTGTCCTGTGTTCTGCAGGGATATAAATGTTGCCCACAAGCTCCTGAAGAGGTTGTGGTTGCCTTCTGAGAGTTATCTAATCCTCTAAGCATCCCTGAGAGGCATCTAATCCTGACCCAAAACTTGCTAGAACTTGTAGGACTCCATCTCCCAGTCCCTGCCTCTTGGCTTGTCTCACTGTATAAAAGCAGTTGGCACCATTCTGATTTTGGGTGGGTGGCAGATTATTTATCAATAAACTCAATATAGCTTAAATCTTTCGCAGCAAGATATCTCCAGCTCTCAGATCAATTTGTGACTCCTCCCTCCAGGCTCTGCTGTTTTAGTGTCCCTTTTAAACGTGGGCACCTTTATTGCAGGAGTGTCAGTGTCAGTCCCAGCAGTGCAGTACGTGCAGCTCCCCCAAGAGCTGCATCAGCTCTTTTCATCACAGCATCACATTAGAGCCTTGTGCTGGGCTGCTCACCCGTGGTGACCCTTGAGCCTTCCTGGAGGCTCTCTCTTGTCTGGGATCCAGTCCCTGTTCATAAATACAGCCTGAAATCCCTCTCCGTAGCTGCGTCACCCGCGCTGGGCTACATTAACATGTACAGTGTTTGAATGGGCTCAACATTACCCAGCAGCCCACATTTCTCTCCCTCCTCATCAATATTTACCATTACATCAATCTTCCTGTCATCTGCTAATTTTTTGAGTGAGGATTTTGTATTTTCATCTTGATCATCGATGAAAATATCGACTGGCGTGTTCCCCCTGGAGCCTGGCTAACGATTCCCCATTGACAGCTCCTGTGTGAGACTTGTCAGACAGCTCTAAATCTATTTAATGTGCTTTATTGGTGCTGTGCAGTCCTACCTTCTGAAATCAGGACGTCAGGAAGCACTCTGAGCTCAGCTGCAATGTCCATGGGGCTGGTTCCTGGAAGGTGTGTTCATCAAAGAGTGACATTGGCTCAGCTGACAACATCGCTTCCACCAAGACACACAGGCTGACTTTAATTAGAACTTACATCCTTTAATTATTTCTTAATTTAATTCCAGATGAGCCCTGCCTTCTGGGCCCTGTATCAGGCTGACCATTCTGTTGTTAACTAGGTCATCTTCGCTGCTGGATGGGAATGTTGGTGGGAAGGAGCCGTTTCTGTCTGCATGTGGCAGCCTTGAACTTAGCTCAAAACAAGCAGCAGAGCCCAGAAAACTGTCCCCACCCCTGGGTACACGTTGGCTGGTTGGTGCTGTTTGGCCACATTAGATGTAAGCATGGATGCTAGTGGTTTAGGAGAGTTTCATCTCTCCTAGGAATTATTTTATTCACCTTTTTTTCCCCGAACACAGAATAAATACCAACTGTGTTTTCCTCCTTTTCCGCATCATTTAAGCATTCCTACAGACTCTGCTTTAAAGTAGCCCTAGTGCTCCTTAAAACCAGACCTATTGCTAGATTGTGGCTCCCAACAGCAGATTTTCGATGTCCAACCGTGCATTTCCCCCTTCTTTAGTTTCCCTAATCCCTTTCCTACACATTGTAATTTTTCATTTGTATCAACCACTCTCTTCTGCACTCCATGGCAGGAGGTCAGAACTAAATGGATCTTAAAGGTCTCTCCCAACCCAAACCCTTCCATGACTCTGTGATTTAACTGCTGGCTCTGTGAGTTTTCTACTTTGCAACTCACAGACCCAAATCCTTAATAACACATTATTTCTTAGCCATTGTGAACACGTATTTCAGGCTGAGCTCCCGCAGTGCTTAGGTATGATGTGCTGTGCCTCGTCCCAGTCCTTGGTGAGAAGGTAAAATCTGTATTTATTCAAGCACCAACTGCTAAAAGATCTGTAATTCTAAAGAAAAATGTATAATGGCATGTATTGTAAGTGTGCAGTGCCCTCCTCTTCAATCCTGCCACCCTCCTACGCAGACACTGCTGATCACGTACCTCATCGTAGCAGGTTTCAGGAGTGTTGAGTTTATTAAATTTCTGCTCGTGAGGGAAAATTTCCCTTCCTCATTCTCCTTTCCCAACCTCTCTGCCTCACAGCAGCTCAAGAACTCGCTGCTTCACCCCTCAGCACAGCACGAGCAAGGGCTCAGGTACAATTTCCTGGAACAGCCACAGATTAGTCTGGCTTTTTATTCAAACACTGTTGTGGTTTTTCCTCCCCATGCTCCCACTGGCAGTGCCAGATTGACAGCTGGGCCACGGAACTGGAGAATCACGGAATGCTTTGGATTGCAATGGGCCTAAAAGACCATCTCATTCCAATGCCCTGCCATGGGCAGGGACACCTTCCACCAGCCCAGGTTGCTCCAAGCCCAGTCCAACCTGGCCTTGGACACTTCCAGGGATCCAGAGGCAACCACAGCTTCTCTGGGCAACCCGTGCCAGGGCCTCCCCACCCTCACAGCCAACAATTCCTTCCCAATATCCCATCTATCCCTGCCCTCTGGCAGTGGGAAACCATTGCCCCTTGTCCTGTCCCTCCATCCCTTGTCCCCAGTCCCTCTCCAGCTCTCCTGGAGCTCCTTTAGGCCCTGCAAGGGGCTCTCAGCTCTCCCTGGAGCCTTCTCTTCTCCAGGTGACCCCACCCAGCTCTCCCAGCCTGGCTCCAGAGCAGAGGGGCTCCAGCCCTGGGAGCATCTCCGTGGCCTCCTCTGAACTCGCTCTGCGCTGTGCGTGGTAGCTCTGCAGCCCTTCTCCCAGCTCCTGAGCTCCTGAGAAGCCTAGATTTCCAGTGATGGTGGAAATAACAGCATTAGCCCTGCCAGCAACCAGCCAGGTCTCTGGGAGCTCCAGCATTTGTGTTTATCCTCTGGCTCTGCTCTGGGAGGGATAATCAGAGGGAATAGGGCTGTGCTGGGCAGACTGTGGGGAGACATGGAGATAGTGATAATTTGCTCATGGAAAAGTGTGACAAAGGGTGTTAAAAGGAGGAAAATGCACTGTCTTTCCTGCATCCTAAGGAAGTGGTGTGCATAGTGGGGTGATCCATGGCTTTGAGCTCTCCCACAGGTTCCTGGCGTTGACAGACATCTGATTTGGAGGAGTGTGGTGGCTCCCAGGAGATGTGCAGTGGGAAGGGATGAGGGTGAGGGTGCTCACTTGTTTCTTCAGGCTTGGGACATCATGTAAAAGGGCAGCACCTCTAGCATTGCTGCCTAATTTATGGGGAAATTAATTTCTCACCCAGAAATGCCTAATCTCCCCATGGACTGCACAGGGAGCGTGGGCAGCCAGCGCAGAGCTCTGCTTTCAGTCTTGCCACTGGTGGCTTCAACACACCTTGAAGTCAGGGAGAGCTGATAATAATTACTGAAGAATCATGGAATCATAGAACGGTTTGGGTTGGAAGGGACCTTAAAGCTCATCCCGTTCCACTCCTGCCATGGGCAGGGACACCTTCCTCTTCCTATTCCAGGTTGTTCCAAGCCACATCCAACCTGACCTGGAACACTTCCAGGGATGGGACATCCACAGCTTCTCTGGGCAACCTGTGCCAGGGTCTGAAACACTGAATAATGTTTTTTACACCTAATAAAAGACTTGACTGAATCAAGCTGTGGACAGCCCAGGAAGGTTGACTTTGGGGCATTTTGGTGAAGATTGTTGAGATCAGCTCAACCCCCAGCCACAGGAAAACACCACCTTGCCCCCCAATAAATGGAAATGTGTGCAGTGCTTTGAGGAAAGGGGCTGGAGAAGGAGATGAAAGGAACCCTAGATCTCAAGCAGGGGCCACTGGAGGTTTTTCTTTGCAGTTTTGAGGTAGCAAGGGAAAAGCACAGAGGGAGAGAAAGCTCAGCTGCACTCATTCTCCCCTCGGATGTCAGAGGTGCTTTGTTTTCCAGAAGTGCTTATTATTCATACAGTGTCTCACCAGGCAGTTGGAATACAGCTCCAGCCAGGGGCTGGTCCCGGTGTGGGCTCTACTGTGAAGCTGTGCAGTGCTGAGGTTTTTCCTTCCTCTTCGGATATCCCGCCGGAGCCACCAGAGCGGTGCTTGGTGCCCACCTTTGGGCACTACTGCTGGTGATGGTTGGATCATCTTTTCCCCCACTGCATTCCTCTTTTGTCCCTCTTTGGATCCAAGGTTTTGTCCTGGATCCTAGGCCACTGTCAGCAGATGTGTGGGCTTAGCTTTGCTTGTCCTGAGGGTCCTCTCAGCAGCAATCTTCCTGAAGGAGGTACAGCACAAGAGCTGCTGTCTGCAGATGTTTCCCTTGTTCCCAGATGTTTCCAGGAAGCCCCTCTGCCTGCACACAGCATCATGATCACCTGTGTTGGGTCCCAGTTGTGCCAGAACCCTATTCTGCAATTTGTCCGCTTGCCTTTGCCATTTCCATCCCAGCTGGATGGCTTTGAGGATGAGGAGGACTCTGCTTCTGGGCTTTTATCAAGCTTCTGTGTTCACCCTCCTCCCCGCAGCTGGAGAGTGTTGCTGAAAACTCTGGTGTGAACTGGAAACCAGTCCTAGACTCCCAACCAGTTTGTAGCCATCTCAGGATGGTTTCTAGCCGTCTTGAGTTTGCTGCTGTAAATCACTGACTTCACAAGCCGTGAAGCCGATCTCTGAAGGCTGGGAGGAGGAGCGTGGCTGCTGCTGAAGACATCAGTTGTGCCTCATTGAGAGTGTCCTGTGGAGTCAGGCCCACATTTGGGATTTTGTTGGCTGGCTGGAGCCACCAGTGCTGTCACCAAGAGGGACCACGTGCCGAGTCCCGCGTGATGGATCCCACCTCCTCCCACCAGAACAGAGCATGGTCCTGGGGGCTGTCCCAGCCAGCAGAGACACTGGAGGGGGAGTCAGCCACAGCGAATGTGAAACCGTCAATATTTGTACACAAAGGCCACGCTGAAATCCCCGTCCCAGTCCAGACATCAGAGGTGTCAGTTTTGATTTCCCAAACACAGAGAGAGCCCTTTCAGCCCCGGCCTGCTCAGACACTGCAGCTTTAATGTCCAAGCACCCAGCATGTTTCCACTCCCCTCAAATGCATCAATCAGGTCTCGGTGAGGCTCTGAAAGAGCCAGTTTGTTAAACAAACACACTTAGTGTAAAAAGTTTATTCCAGTTAATTGGGACTTCATTGCAATGGAAACAAATTACCCTGCTGTCATCTGCCAAGGCAAACAGCAGCGGGGGAGAGGGGGTCCTGGCCAGGCGGGAGACAAACAGCCAGGCAACCTTATTTATGGCCTTTTTATATATTTCTGTATTTATTTGGACATTCCTGAGCTGGAGAGCTGGGCTATTGCTGAGACTCATGTCCCAGCACTTGCATGGTGACAGGTTATCTGCCCATGGGGCTCCTGGGCAAAAGTTGGCACTGGTCTGGTGGGCACTGCCATGGGGACCCAGGGTCTGGAGTCTGTGTCCCTGGCTGGATCCCTCTAGGCACGTCCAGGGCTCTTGCTTCTGAGCCAGAGGTGAGGTGCTGGATGTGCAAGCGATGGGCAGGTCAGGGCGAGCTGCTGGACCCTGGAGCTGGGGACCATGGGGGTCGCTGGAGTGGTGTAGGGAGGCACTTGGGAGGGCTGGTGGTCACTGGGAACTTTGCCCCCGTGCTTCCATGGTTCCCTGTCCTGTGCCGGCACCAACTCCAGGTGCGACTCAGAATCACAGAATATTCTGAGCTGGAAGGGATCGTGGAGTCCAGCCCTTAAGTGAATGGCCCACACAGGGGATTGAACCCGTGACCATGGTGTTATTAGCACCAAGTTTTAATCAGCTGAGCTGATCTCAGGGTCCCTGTCCCCACTCTAGTCCTGTTCTCCCCTCTCAGCCCAGGCAATTACCTTTTTGGCAAAAGAGTTGGGAGCATTTCCTGATGAGGCTCCCACTCATTCCCAGCTCCTTTGATTTAACAAACACCCCATCGACTCCCTTTATTCCCTCCTCTTATTGAAAAAGAGGGAGCAAGGAGCAGGGATGGGGGATCGGGAAGGCAGGAGGCATGCGGAGAGCAAGGCTGGATGGAGCCGGAGGCTGAGCGCTTCCCGCCGGAGCCGGTGCTGGCTCCCGCAGCCGCCGGCGCGCGGAAGTGACAGATAAACCCTCGGGATTAGCAGCGTGTACCGTGTCAGGAGAGCAGCATCCCCTTCCTGGAGCATTAGTCACCCGAGCCTGATGCCGGGCTGGGGGAGGCAAGTGCAAGTCATCGAATTACCTCCTCCCTCAGCTCCCGGGGGACCTGTCCTTGCCTCGTGACCCTCCAGCTCTGCCCTTTGGACCCCTGGCTGTGCCAGGGCAGCCAGACGGGGAGAGGATGTTGTCCCTGACTGTGGAGGGGTGCGTCTATCCGTGGCACATCTCTGCTTGGCTGTGCACATGGTTGCCCTGTTATGGACAGTGGCATTGGGATGGCACAAGCATGGGGGACCTCTTGCAATGGCCTTTGGGATGCATTCTTCCCTGCTGGCCTTGGGGACGTGGAGGACAGGAGCAGGTGTCTGCCCAGGTGCTGGGACCTTCAAGAGGGTTGGGGTTTTTCTTCTGTGCCTGGTGGATAAACCCAGGGCTCTTCCACCCTTCTCACCTACCGCGACCACATCCGAGCCAGACTCCTCTGGTCCTGTGAAGTCCTAAAGTTCACATTTGAATTTCACATTGTGATTGAATTGCCATCCAGAGTGTTTCTGTTACCTTTGAGCTGTGAGATCATCATGGCCCGCACTCTGGTTTCTGTCTGTGATGGCACATGTTCAGGGGGTGGAAAGCCTGGATTGGGGTACATATCTTTGGAGGGGCCTTGAAGGGGGCAGAGAGCAGAGCTGAGCACTGATAGCTGCAGAGATGAGTCCTGAGATTGGAATTACATCATCTGAGGGTTGTGGGAAAGATGGTGACCAGAACTGGAAAGGACACTAGATTTGGCTTTCTTTCTGGAGCTTGGAATGGAGTGGAGGAGGGATTGGGGAGTTTGGTGCAAGCACCTTGGTTCCTCAGGGTTGGCTGGCCCATCTCGAGGTGATCTGAAAACACAGAGATAAGAAATGGCAAGTGCCAAGTTTCCCTGCATGACAGCTGGGCTCTGCTGGTGGCAGTCAGAGGCAGCAATGCCCCCTCAGTCCCACATTCCTGTGCCCCCACTCTCCACGGGATCCTCGGTGGGCAGAGCCGGGGCACAGGGTGCCGGGCATCTCCCTCCTGCACCTGGCAACCCTGTATTATTAGGGATTTTAGCTCCCTGTTTCTAGATTGACTTGTTGCCGGTGTTTATTTTTAGCTCCTCCAGTGCCTTGCAGATTCCTCGAGGGATTCTTTCATTCCCTCTCCCTCCCACAGATTTGTTTGTAATGGAGCCGCGCTGATTTGAGCCACGAGCAGGAGCTTTCAGCAGCAGTGGGGGCTGCGCTGCCGTGCTCATGGAGCTGGTTATCTGTGGGTTTAGCTCAGGTTCATGGCTCCATGGGGTCTGGGTGCCCTGAGAGATCAGGCTGGGAGGGAGCATTGCTCCCACCTACAGCCGCTGGTTTGGGTGCTGTGCACCCAAAATCACGGTCAGAGCACATCGGGTGGCTCCTGTTCCCTCACTCTTCTCAGCACTGCCCTCCCCGAGAGTTCTCTCTTTTCACTCCCCGCGGGAAGAAATCCAGATCAGCATCACCGTACGTGGAAACAAAGTCCAGGGTCCTCCCGCGGCTCCACAGCCAGATGGGGTGGAAATTTTTCAGCGTCTTTTAAAGCCCTGCGTAAAGTAACTCAAAACAAGTTGCAAGTGTATTTTGGACTCTGGCAGAGCTTCGCCCACTGGCTGTCCCAGACAAGGGCTCACTTTGAGTGTACCCTTCTGCTGAGCAGGGGGGCAATGTTTTCATTCCTAATTTAGAGCATCCATCCAGCCAGGTTCCAGCCCCCTGTCTCCCACCGAGCCGGCGCAGCTGGGAACCCGGGGTTTACCTGTCACCACCAGCTCTGGGGCTGCACTAACATGTTCCCTAGAAAATGTGACTCTCCTTGGACTCAGCCTCCTTCTGCTCACCCTGGGGGATGTGTGAAGGTACAGTTTGTGCTCTGTTTATTCCAGGATTTCTGTTATTTTGTAGAGGAGAGTGAGTTTTGCTTATTTTTAAACACCTAAAATAGAGGTTGATACTCACTACAGGTTTGCTGGTTTTCCTGTGGAGAGGCAGCCCTGGGAGGTCCCGTTCAGGTAGGGCTTCGGTGGTGGCAGCTCCATCACCATAGCCCTGATCCAGGGAAGTGTGTTTTTCTGAAGCACTGATCTCCATGGGCCGCCCTTACCTGCAGATGAGCACATGCTGAAGGGTTTGGTTGGACTTGGTCCTGTAAAAGCAGCTGAGGGAGCCGAAGCCTGAAAACCACTCAAGTGTTCAAGTAAACCATCCAAGCAAACCTGAAAGCCACTTGCAAGGCCACAAGCATCGTGGTGTGGCAGCTTCTCTTCCTCTCCAGGGATTAACCAGCTGCAAGGAGGAATAAGGAGAGAGGCGACTAGGACCACAAGTCCCCACGGAGTGTGTTGCAGAGTGTGCTGAAGGATAAGACAGGGCTCTGTGCCTGCAGTGCTGCTCTTGGTGGCTTGCAATGCCACTGTTCAGCCATCACCTAACTGTTTTCCATCAGGATCAGGTGATGGTTGGCTTAAATCATGCCCAGAATTAGCAGAGGGGTCTGGGATACCTCTGTGATGAGCCTAATATCAGACTCTGGTTTAATGGAGCAACCTCGTGCTGGAGATGAAAGGTTTGGACGGTGGACCCAAAATCCACTGTGGACTTTCTCCTCTCTTGGCTGTTTTGCTTGGGGTCTTACTGTAGCTTTTCTAGGCTTGAAGTTGTCACTGAGGTTTTTCTAATCTTTAATTTTATAATGTTCATTAGTACAGTTCCTGTCAAAGAACAGCACATTCCCACCCTGTCCGTGCTGTCTCATCGGTTAATAACGCTTTGATGCTTTGACTTGTTTGGAAAAAGAGACAGTAGCTTAGGGAATGACTTGTGGTGTAAGAGACAGATGTCAGCATTGTCAGTCAGGTCTGAAAAGCAGCGTTAATTCAAAGGGAAATGGCAGCAGAAGGCCCACAGTCTGTGTTGGGGAACACTGAGCCCACCTGTCTCAAACCATGGCAGTGTGTGTGTGTTTCCCCAAGCTGCTCAGAGGTGCTCTGAACCCAGATGGCTGCTTTTGCTTTCAGGAATGGGCTGTAACAGCTCCTCCCTTCCCTCCCTGATGTTCTGCTTTGGAGATGCCCATTGCTGAGGCTTGTGGTGCAATGGAAACCCTCTCACAGGGTCAGGCAGTCAGGAGAAGGTGCAAGGCAGGACTGGGAGGCATGTGCTGTGTTTTAGGGTTCGCTGGGAGGTGGTTCTGGTTTCTGAGCATCTCCTCTGCTCCTGAAGTCCCCACCATCTTCTTCAGTTGGGTTTTACCAGTGCTGAGGAACAGACCAAGGACTCCAGACTGAGGTTGGAAGCAAGGAGGGACAAGCATTGGAAGGCCATGGTCCAAACTTCCTGCCTTGGGAGAGGTGGAGCAAGTGCTGGCATCGCACCCCACTCCCAAGTCCCAGGGCCTGCGGGTATTTACTGGAGGTTGGGAGCCTGCTGCTGGTTTGGGGAGAGTCAAGAGACCACCCCTTGGTGGGACCCTTCCCTATGGAGAAGGGACATGTACCAGGCAGGATTTAGTCACCTCGGAACAAGCTGTGTCCATTTGATGGTTTCAGTAAATCCGGGATTTAGTTCCAGGGGTGATCAGGATTGCTGTGTGAGTTTGGCAGTCAAGGAAAAGGAGGTAAGAGGCACCAGCGTGGCGTTCTAAATCTTGAAGACAACATCTCCCAGCTTACCTGTCATGGCCTTAACCATTTCAGGGGTGCCTTTTCCACTGCCTGTGAAAGGCACAGCTGGCCCCGAAAAAATCCAGCTGCTGTTCTTCTGCAGAGCAGAGGGTTCAGCTCTGCAAAAACACGGTGTCTTTCTGCAGAGCCTCCAGAAACTCAACTCTGGGCTGCAGCACCCTGTGGGCCTGCTGCCTGGTTGCACTAGAAGGTGGTTTACCCTGGGTAGTTGAAAGCCCTTACTCTGTGACAGCCTGGATGGAGTGGCAGCAAGGTGTGATGAGTGCTGTGTCCTGGGGGACCTGCCTCCTGTGGTGTCCCCTCCCCAAGGGCAGCATTTGGTGTGCACTGAGCTGTGGTTTTGGCAACAACTTGCGATGTGTTCTGTGCTGGAGGGGGAAGATGGGAGTCCTGGAAAGCATTTGTGCCACTATTACCTGCGTGAATAGTCCAACTCTTCAGGGCTAAAGGTTTTCTCCAAGGACAAACTCTCTTGTGGTTTACCTTTCCTTGCTGAGTCTTTGCTTTCCAAGTGCCTGAAGCCACTTTTGGGGACTTGAGGCTCCCAGCATCCAGCAGAACACACCACATTGGGGTTATAAGTCAGCTGGTGCAAAGACTTAGGTCGTGGGTTTGTCACCGCAGTTCTGCGCCGTGGTGGGCAGGTGTTGACCAGTGCCAGAGAGGGCCTTGCACAGCCATGGGACACTCTGGTGGTCTGACCAATGAAGTCCAAGCCCACGGTGAAAGGCGGGTAGTGAGAAGGTCACCTGCCATGGCTCATGTCTCTAGCACTGGCTTTGCCCAGTGGTTGTGGTCTTTGCTGCAGGATTCCTTGGTTGGAAATAAAAGGGTCTCATCTCCTGCATCACTCCTGGATCAGTCCAGGATGATACACAATCTCTCACATCTCTGTCCCCCCACCGCTGCCCTGCACCCCTGGGCATTTTGGGGTGTGGGAGTTCTGCTGATGGGCAGTACCTCATCTGGAGGACGTCAAGTGCCACTGGTTCTCCTGCTGGGAGGTGACTCTTGCATGAAAAGTCTCTTGTGTTGGAATAAAGTGCCTTTCACTGGCCTGGCTGGCACGGCTATCCTTCGTGGGGTCTGAGGAAATGGGCCTGAAGGTGATTTAATGCTGCTGGTGCAGTGTGGACAGCTGGCTTCTGAGGAGTTCAGCTCCCCATGGGTGTTCAAACAGCAGAGGCCAATCCCTGCAGCCCTTGGGGTAGGTGGATAATATAATGGGGAAACTGAGGCTCCGAGGCTTTAGCTCCCAGGTGAGGCCACGCTGCCCAGGCTCGTGTCCTTCAATTTTTACAGCACCAGATGAAATCCACTGGGCTGGGCCCTCCCACAGCCTGACCTGGGGGAGGATCCATGTCCATGCTCAGTCCCTCACTGAGGATCCCCGCACAGTCAGTGGGGACCCCCACAGGGACTACACACCTGGCAGATCACAGCTGGGTTCCCAGCCCTGGAAATGGCTTTGGCCTGTCCTGCTTGGCTCCTGCTGCAGTGCATCCCTCCTCCCAGTCCCCAGCGCTCGGCTTTGTGGGTCGCTCTTCCCCGGGGCCGCGAGTGCCTCTCGCTTTCCCTCTCCGTGTTGCTGGAGTCCTTCGTGCCCCAGGCGCCGAGGAGCTCTCCTCTCCTCTCACTTGGCTGCAGAAATGGGCTCAGCATCCCAGAAATTCAGGCTTTCATGTGGGAGCCAATAGTCACACAACCTCCATCCAGAAACCATCATTATCGGCTGCTTGCTTTTTCTTGGTTTCTTTGAACTACAGCTCCCAGGATGCCTGAAGATATGCAGACATCCCGAAGACAGTGGTTTCCCATAAACTTTTGGGGTTTCATGCTTTGCAAGCAGGAATGTTTTTATTGCGTCGCAAATCCCTTCAAGTCCCTCAAACCTCTGTGGCGCTTCCCCGCCGTGGGGCAGCCGCGGGGGCTGGAGCTGTCCGGGGGGAGGCACGCCAAGGGTTCTTCTCTCTCCTGCATTTTCCCCCTTCTCGCAAGAGGGGAGTTTGTAAATTGTGCCTTTTGAAGGGGAATTTTGGCCTGGGAGGAAGTTTGGATGACTCACGGTTTGCCTGTAGGGATGTGTTTCCCATTCTCCTGGTCCCCATTATTGCGCACTGAAGTGCCTTGGGCAGGGTGGTGAGGGATTTTCACTGAACTGGCAAGAACTGGCATGCAGGGAGGAGAAAAAGATGCACATTCCTGCACCAGTGCAGTGAGCCCAGAAGACTGTGTTTTAATTCCTGACGTGCTCACAAGTCCTAAGGGAAAACCAGAGAGGGGCGTTTTCATGTAGCATGGAGAGATGTGGTTGGAATTGCAACCTGGAGGGTCCCCACATCCCAGCCTCCAGTCAGATCCATCCGTCCCTGCCATCAGGGCATGGGGAATGCTGGGCACAAGTCCCATGGGTGCCCACACAGCTCTGCATCTTCCTACTGCCCATCCTGGCACCAGGAGGAGGTCCTTGGCAGCAGGGTGGGGGCTGTGGTGTAGTGGATGATGTGGACCCAGCTGCCCCTAATAACCACTTACTCTGTAGGATAGGAAACACAGAGGGTAGAGTAGGGCTGTGGTGGCATGGTGGCATTCATGGCATTGTTCTTCTGACCATAAAAATACTTCACTGAGTTTTTCCCATTTGGTGCTGGTGAAGATCAGTATTGTATCTCATAGTCAGACTTGCCTCTTTTTTTCCCTTGGCTGCTTAAAAAAAAAGTCCAGGATCCTCCATAGCCTGGAGTTTAATATGTATTTCTTCAATAGGTGCCACTTTACCAGTTTTAGGAGCTTTGTGAGTGAATTGTGGAGGTGCTCGGTGCCCTTGGGGTCCACCAGCACGCCCAGGTACCCAGACCTTGCAGGAGGCAGCAGAGGCATGGGTCAGGTCGTGTGTGCCACAGGAGAGGTTGGGGTTGGAAGGGATCTGTGGGGATCATCTCACCCAATCCCTGCTGAAGCAGGGTCACCTACAGCAGGTTGCACAGGATTGAGTCCAGGTGCATGTCTGGAGAAGGGGACTCCACAACCCCTCTGGGCAGCCTGTTCCAGTGCTCCATCACCCAGTGGGACACGTCCTGGCCCTGCTCTGTGCTGTCCCCAAGCAGTGAGGCTGGCGGGGTGCTGCTGGGTCCATTCTGGGCAGCCGTCCTGATGCCTCTGGGGTCTGGGCTTATTCTCCCATCCTTCCCCCTCCCTCCATGCGAGCACACTTGGACACATAAGCACATGTGACAGCTCCTGCCACCTGCCCGTGCCGCCGGCGGGCGATGGTGGCAGGCGGTGTGGTCCTCTGGAGGGGCCGGGTGCCAGCCATAAAGAACAACCACGGAGGCCCCGCGGCCGGCTCGCATTAACCACATCACTCCTCTCCTCTCTTGGAAAGGCCTGGCCGCCCAGCAGCCCAGAATAACAAGCTTTTCCATTCCTGCTCGCAGCGTGGGACACGAGGCCATGGAAAACAGAGCCGGCTCCAGCGCCAGCGCCGTGCTCAGACTAAACAGCGGCACATCCCCCGGGGCGGTTTGTCCCCCGCAAAGGGGACCGGGCTGCAGTCACAGCTGTGGGGTGGAACAGGGCGGCACGGCGATGCCAGGACGGCGTGGTAGTGCCTCACCGTGTGTGGGCTCAGCCAGAGTCAGCGCAGGAAGATGAAGGTCCCGGGAGGATTGAGCCCCTCCAGGGACCTACTCACCCATCCCTGCTGATTGCACACGAGGAAAGGGATTTGTTGGATTTTGTCCTTTTCTTTTTTTTTTTTTTTATTTTGTCTTTGTTTTCCCTGGAATCTTTTTGATTGGGATAAAAGCTGTAATCGGTAGTGGGGGGAATTCTGAAAACCAGCTACCAGAGCTCCTGGCCCCAGGCAGGATGGGAGCAAGTCTGCACGTCCCTCTGCCTTGACACATGTACAATCAATCATGCTCACACAGCCCGGTTGGAAGAGCCCAAGCTCTCTGTCCTGCTGCTCAGGAAGGAGAGATAGATATCTTTATTAAAAACAATCACAGAGGGAAATGACAGAATTCTGAAAAATAAGCAAAGTGATGGGGATTTTGCCCAAGGAAAGGAATTTTTGACCATTTTATTTCAGGGGTTTTATTTATTTGTTGTCTGTAGATGGATGGATTTTTGGTTTTAAAGTAGATTATGCTAATTTTGAGGATGAAATATGTTGGTACGTGCCTGTCATGAAATGGTGCTCTTCAATGGTTTATGGTTGGGAGTCAGAAAAAGAACTTTGCTTACAAGAATCATAGAGTGGTTGGGGTTGGAAGGGACATTAAATCTCATCTCGTTCCACCCCCTGCTGTGGGCAGGGACACCTTCCACCAGCCCAGGTTGCTCCAAGCCCAGTCCAACCTGGCCTTGGACATTTCCAGGGATCCAGGGGCAGCCACAGCTTCTCTGGGCAACTTGTGCCAGGACCTCCCCACCCTCACAGCCAACAATTCCTTCCCAATATCCCATCTATCCCTGCCCCCTGGCAGTGGGAAGCCATTGCCCCTTGTCCTGTCCCTCCAGGCCCTTGTCCCAAGTCCCTCTCCAGCTCTCCTGGAGCCCCTTTAGGCCCTGGAAGGGGCTCTCAGGTCTCCCTGGAGCCTTCTCTTCTCCAGGTGAACCCCCCCAGCTCTCCCAGCCTGGCTCCAGAGCAGAGGGGCTTCAGCCCTGGGAGCATCTCCGTGGCCTCCTCTGGACTCTCTCCAGCAGCTCCACATCCTTCTGAAGTTGGTGCCCCATATCTGGAGGCAGCTCTGCAGGGGGGTCTCACCTGGGGGGGCAGAATCCCCCCCTCCCCTGCTGCCCACACTGTGGGATCAGCCCAGGGCACGGGGGGTTTCTGGGTGCCAGCACACATGGCTGGGGCATGTCCAGTCCCTCACCCACCAACACCCCAAGTCCTTCTCCTCTTTTAAGCTTTTTTACAGCACCAAATGGTGACAACAGGGTCTTAATGTGACAAGGTAGCAGGCGTGCAGATCCCAGCCTAAATACTGTTTAGAATCTGGAGAGAGAGGAAACTTCCAGATCATCTTACATTGTCCTTATGATCCCACCCCTTCCAAAATCCTGCTGCCCCTATTTGGGCCACGTTCATATCGATTGGCTCTCATGTTCCGCTGCCTCCTTGGCTCGTGCCCACTTGGGATTGGGTTCCCAGCTGGAAGGTGTGTGCCCAGGGAGGGAGATGTTACTGGTGCAGGTCCCAGGCCCCCCAGTGGGATGGGCATGCTGGGGGTGCAGCGTGACTCACCAGGCTGTGGCACATGTGCCCAGCATCTCTATCACAGCACAGATGTTGGTCAGAGGCAGGACAGTTGTTATTGTCAAAATGCAAATGAATAAAATTATTGTTTTGACAGAGAATTTTTAGTGAAAGAAGAACATGCAAATTTACCTTCCATTCAGAGTGTGCATTAGTATTAAAATGCAATGTTTGAAAGCCAAAACAAAGGAACATTTTAATTTGGGGCTCATCAGATGGTTCCTTCTGCTTGGATTAGTATCATGTTCTTTAGATCAAATGCTGTAAGTTTGACAAAACTCTGATTTTCAAAGAAAACAAGAAAGAAGTTCTAAAAACGCTATCAATTTCCAGGTATTCTTGGTACTTTCATCTGTTTCCACTGTCCTGAAGCAACTGGTCTGGTGCTGAACACTGGGCAGGCCATCGGGACTAGACTTTGTGGGATTCAAGTAGGATGCTTGGTTGGGTTCCTTCCTGGATGCTGCTTTAATCTGGCTTCCAAATAGCTCAGAAAAGGTTAGATTGGATATTAGGGAAAACTTCTTCACTGGAAGGGTGGTCAGGCCCTGGCACAACTGCCCCAGGCCAGGCAGATGGAGTCACCATCCCTGGAGGGATTTAAAAATGATGTAGATATGGTGCTTGGGTGGTTTAGTGGTGGCCATGGCAGTGCTGGGGGAACGGTTGGGCTTCATGGTCTTAGAGGGCTTTTCCAACCTGAATTCCATGAAAAGACAGGTCAGGGTTCTGCTCCAAGGTGTGGTGGGATGTTGGAGCCCAGCTGAAGGGTGAGGGCAGCGAGGGGGCACAGGGTCACGAGCTGCCCCCAGTGACTGGCAGAGACTGTGCTGAAGGGCTGGGTTGTGTTTCTCTCCTTGGCCTTCCTCGTAAACACCCTCCAAATAAATCCTGCCTTTGCACGGCATTTGGAAGCAGCTGTGCTGCTTATTTAAACACACCGTGAGGTATCTCCGTCCTTCTGCCCCTGCTTCCCTTCTCCTTCATCCTTGGGAACACCGACCCGCCTTGTGTTGCAGACCAGGAAGAGACTGGCCACTGACTTGCTAATTGTAATGCAGCCTGATAATGCCAGCTATAATTAGATCGAGGTATCCAAGTGCTTTTGCTGGCGGAAGTTTTTGTGACCCTGTTGTCATAGTTTAAATAGAGGATCCCGTCTGCTCTGCCTGGCTCCTGGCTGCAGACCCAGGTCCTGCACAGTCCAGCTTGGTCCTTCCCAGGGAAGCCAGCCCAGCATCAGTCCCGGTGCCTGCTCAGCTTGTGAAGAGCCAGCCTTGGCAGAGCAGCACTCACTGACAATCTTTGGGCACTGCTTATGCCCCCCAGAATCTGGCAAATGTCGGTGACCACTGAGAGATTTGCTGTTACAAAAATCCCTTCCCCAAGTCCCCAGTGAGCTCAGCTGGTCTGTGTGCTGGGCCAGTGAAGGGGCTGCCCTGGGCTGTGGTTATCTGGGGGCTGCAGCTCTGACCCATCTCTCCTTTACCGCTTTAGGGTAGTCAAAGAGATGGCTCATGTTGAGCTGTGCTGTGGCACGGGCAGGAGTACTTCAGGGTCTCAGGATTAACTTGTCCAGAGCTGCAGACACCTCTCCTTGTTCCCTCCTGTTGAGACCTCTACCTTCTTTCTTTACCCTCTCATACAACTGGCGCCACTCTTTCCCCATCTGCAGGATCCCCACAATCTCCCTCCCTGGCCTCAGGAAGCCTCAGCCTGCTGCCCAGCTGTCCTCCCCTTGAGCACCCTCCTCATGAGGTCAAAATAGGCACCCCCAGCTTGGCTGGATCCCACCAGACTGGCTGCTTTGGGTTGAGGAGCCATGCCCTTGGCAGGTGAGCCAGCACCCTGGCAGAGCTCATCCCCTCAGCACTGCACAAGCCTTTGGCTTCTTCTCTGCAGCATCGGCCAAGCTCGGCACATCATGCAGCTCCCCAGCCCGGTGGGATAACTCATGGGAAAGTCTGGTTGGGTGGATGTGTCCAAATTCATCACTTGCTCAAACTGTGGCTGCCCACAGCCGCTCTGTCGTGCTGTCTGATCTGTCCTGAGCCTGTCAGGGAGGTAAATGAGCCCCTGTTGAACACCAGTGTGGCCAGGGGGCGAGGTTTCCTCATGTCATAGCCCGTGGGCAGGCCTGGGGCTGTAACAGTATCAGAGCTCACCAGCTAATCACAGCTGAGTCAGTCTGAGAAGTGGGACACTGCAGTCCCAAAGGAAAGCAGGGGGTTTGGAGAAGCTGAGGATAAGCCAATGCCCTGCGCTTCGATTGAGGAGCACAACCTCCTGAGATGCTCTGCTGCCCTGCAAACCCAGCTGAGGTCCTGGGCTGCTCTGTGGGGAAGGCACCTCACTGCTGTGTTCTGGCAGGACATCACCCCAGATTCCCATTTCATAGAATCACAGAAATCATGGAACAGTTTGGGTTGGAAGGGACCTTAAAGCTCATCTAGTCCCACCCCCCTGCCATGGGCAGGGACACCTTCCACTAGCCCAGGTTGCTCCAAGCCCCGTCCAACCTGGCCTTGGACACTTCCAGGGATGGGGCAGCCACAGCTTCTCTGGCCAACCTGTGCCAGGGCCTCCCCACCCTCACAGGGAAGGATTTCTTCCTAACATCTAACCTAAATCTCTCCTCTTTGAGTTTAAAACCATGTGCCCTTGTCCTATCACTGTCTGACCAAGTAAAAAGTCACTCTTGCTTCTCTTTTGGCCCTGGGCAGCACCTGGGGAGTGGGCGAGTGAGCCCCCCAAGGTGCAGCAGAAGGGCAGTGTCCCAAACAGGCATAGGATATCATCGGCAGAAGCCCTGGGTGGGTGACCCTGGCAGGCAGCTATGGCCATGTGCAGTCAAATCTGTCCTGGAGCTTAGGGAACACACAGGGGATGGCTTCAGACAGGGTCCTCAGTGCTTCACAGCTCACCTGGAGCTCAGGTGTGCAGCATCCCTTTGGGCTTGGGAAGTGCCTGTGGGCATTGTCCTGTGCTGGTCACCAAAACAGTGGTGGAAGAGCTCAACCCATGGTTTGTGTGCCCCAGCCACAGACTTTGCTCATGGATTTGGGAGACTGAGGAGGAGGAGGAATGTCCAGAGCATGGAGTATGTGGCTGTCTGAAGCTCACCAGATTCCCTGCGTGGTCACACAGGAGTCCATGAAGATTTGAGATCAGTCACCACTTTCCTGAGCCGTGGAGGGCAGGAGCAGGATGGCCTGGCAGTGTGAGGGGTCTTGGGGCTTCCTCCTCCAAAGCTCAGCTGGGGACCCCAGAGGTTTTGGGCAGTTTTCAGCATCTCTACCTCTGCTTTCTCCCTTTCTCAATGGCAACAGTTAGCGAAGCAGGGCCGTGCAGGGTGACAGGATCTCATGGTGTTCTCTGGGGATGCCAGTGGGGTTCGCTGCCGTGTTGTAGCATCAGAAGTGTCACAGCAAGCCCAGCACCAGTGGAGGTGAGGCATTGCTGCCTTCTGCCCGGTGGTCCTTCCACAGCTGAGCCTGGTACTCCTCACCTGAGCCTGATCCCTCTCACCTGAGCCTGATCCCCCTCTCATGTGAGCCTGGCCCTCCTTGACTGAGCCGTGTCCCCCCTAAGTGGGCCAGGTGCCCCTGTCCGAGCCGGGTCCCCTGTCTGAGCCCACACAGCCTCGTGGTTATGTAAAGCCGTGGCGAGCGCAACCAGGAGATTCTTCAGTGTCGGAATCTGAGTCACATGGGGCTGTTTTATTTCCCCCTCTGCTAATCTTGTTTCTATAGAAACAAGATTGGGAGGAAAAAAAAAAAAAAAGAAAAAAAAAAAAAGAGCCAGGCACAGAGCAAACGAGAAACCTGAGGTGATGGGTGAGGGAAGCGGAGGTGGCGGCTGAGGAGGTCGGGCGACGGGTGGGAGCAGGGACCCTGGCTGGGATGGGAGTGTGCGTAGAGGAGACAGGGACTGTCACGAAGAGCCACTCTTGGATGAGCTGCCGCTCCGGCACTGGGTGATCGGCAGAGCCGGGAGGGAAGGGAGCAGAGGCTTTGCAGGTGAGTGAGCGTCGCTCGCGCCGCTCCCAGGCACCTCTCCCTGCATGGCCCTGCTGTGCACGGCTCTCGGGGGTCCTGGCCCGGCTGCTGGGAGCGCCCTGGGGGCACACCCGTGACAGCCGTGGGCAGTGGGCAGCGTGCTGCCGGTGAGCAGGGTCTGTGACCGGAGGCTGTGACTGCATGTTCATGGCCATGAGCCTCCCCTTTCCAAATCCCCTCTTCCCCAAAAGACTGCTGCCTGCTCGGGAAGTACCTTCCCTCTATTTTATTTCAACTGTACCTGTGCAAAAAAGACTCTGCCAGGAGCCAAACCCCGTGGCTGCGGGGAGCTCAGGGCTGTGTGCCCCCAGCCCTGCTCACCCCAGGCACAGCCACCTTCCCAAGGCTGGCTGCAGCCGGGATACCTGTGGGGATAAGCCCAGCTCCAAGCTGGTTGTACAGTGACTGCTCCCAAAGGAGGGAGGACCAACTGAAACGCTGCCTGTTTGCTGGGTGCCAAGTGCCTGGGCTGCCCACAGCCACCCCATGGCTCATCCCAGGACTGTTGCCTGTGCCGATGGAAGAGGCTGGGAGCTGCCTGCCCGGAGCTGGGTTAGTTCAGAGAAACGTACAGGCACGTGCTGGCTCCCGAGTCTCAGGCTAAGGTGTGCAACAAGTGGGAGCTCTTCCTGCCTGGCTGTGCTATCTCCATCACTGTGGGATGGCTGGCTGGTGCCCCTGTGGTGGGCAGGGTTTTGGCTGAGTGTGTTGGTGGGGCAGAGGTGTTGCCGGGGCAGGTGCCTGGACTGGCACTCTGGCAACCTCGGTCATCCCTCACCCACGGCTTGGTGCAGCTGCGCCTGCCAGGACCACAGTCTCGCTGCAGCGCTGGCCGTGGCACGGCCGGGCCGTGCTGTGCCAGCATGGGTGAGGTGACACACTGGCACCCCGGGCGTCTGCAGGCACACGCTCACCGTGCCGGCTGCAAACTGCTGAAAGGCTTCTTAGCAGATCAGCCCACGGTGTTCCTCCAGGGGCACCGCAGGGGAGGGAGGGATGCGGAGCTGAGGGGACCAGGATTTTGCTTGTCATCATTTCCCAGTTGTGGCAGGGGGGGTGTGGCGGTGAGGCATCGTGAACCCCCGGCCGGGTTCACGCCTGTGCCCGAAGGGTGAAGCTGGAGGGATGAATCCAGTCCCTGTGTATTTCTGTGCTGAGCTTTGGGAAATGTCACTGCTCATCTGCCTGCCTGGCCAGTGACGGGGTGGAGGGCGGCACTTCAGCCCCTTGTCCTCATCCCAAAGGGCAGCTGAGGGATTTCTGAGCTGGGTGCTGTGCCCTGAGCCGGCTCAGCGAGGTGCCTGACCACAGGCAGGATGGGGACAGGCTGCCAGCCCACCGTGTCCGTGCTCTGCCTGAGTTCCCACTGCCATGGCAGACCGGGGGCTTCGGCAGCCACCCGTGGTGGGGTTGGGCTCCCAGAAGACTGTGGGGTGAAGAGCTGGGCACAGGCTGGTGGCACACAGCACACTGGGCATTGGGAGCTGTGCCCTGCGCTGAGCCCGACTCCCTCCCCTCAACCAGACTGGGGTCTGAGCGCTGCTCTGGGCACCCTTTGCTCATCCTGGCTGGACACTCCAGGGCCCTCAGTGCACACCAGGCTGGGGACAGCACTGTCTCCATCTCCCTTCAGCAGCAGCCTCTGTTTCTGGCTGCCCCTGCCTGCTCTGTGCAGGGTGCTGGGTGCTGTGGCTGGTGCCAGGGTGGAGGGGTTGCTAGGTCAGACCGTGCCACCCGCCCCGTGTGCCCGAAGCAGTGTGTGTATGTCACATGGAGGCTGTGCATCCCTGTGCTGCAGCAGTGGTCCTGCCTTCTGAGAATGCCAGCTCTGTTCTGTCCAGAGCTTTGGATGGAAGGGCTGATGATGGGTATTTCTGCAAAAGCCTTCAGCACCAATAATTATTTCTGAGAAAAAGATGCCATGTTCTGACTTAAACACTGACATGGGACTCTGAACATGTGTAATCTGGCTGACAGATGGCAAGTCATAGAGGTGTGATTTATGATACAGCACAGTAGCTGAACAACCTTCTCTGGTTGTCAGGAGACAATTCTCCCCAGCGCTGCGGTTGATGTTCAAATTGGTGGCTTTTCCTGCATGTCCCCTCTGGGTGCAGGGACTGCCACGGAGCCTTGGCAGGTCCCCTCGGGGTGCAGGGACTGCCACAGAGCCTTGGCAGGTGCCAGCTGGGTCTGCCAAGCCCTGACCATGTGGAGGCTGAGCTGCTGCAGAGATGCTGCTTCTGCTGGAGGGCTGGGCAGGTAAGCCCTGGACCTGCAGCAGTGCCGTGCAGTGGCAGGGCTGGGGGGAGCAGTGCTGGCCTTGTCCCCAGCCCATAGCTGGGATGAAGCTGACTCAAGGTGGCAGTGACTCCCTGGGCCTGCCTGTTCCCCAGAGCAGCACTTGTGGTGCTGAGTGTGTGGTACTGGTGTGGGAAGGCAGAGAAATCTTCAGTGAAGCACACAAAGGGCTGGATGCTGCCAACCATAGGGAGCCTGTCTCACCTGCGCAGCATCTTCATGCCTCAGTTTCCCTGCTTCTGCCTTAAAATCCCTAATGCTGATCTTTCTCAAGGGACAGGGGCATCTACTAGTGTTTGGAAAGCACTTGGGAAGTAGAAGGGAGGACCTGGCAGCATCCCCCATCCCATGTTGGAGGCTCAACACCACAGAACCCAGGCACAATGCCCAGAGCTGTGGGAGCATCCCCACCCTGGGAGCATCCTGACCCTGGGAGCACCCCGGTCCTGGGGGATGGGAGTAGCCCCAGCAGAGGAGCTCAGGGGAGCTGACCCACAAGCAGGGCCTCGGTGGGGCAAGGGGAGGGGGGCAGAGCAGGCTGCAGTCATGGCAGAGCAGGTATGATTCATTCCCCCTTCTGCAGCACAGTTTATGTAAAGCAGCTCTGTATAAATAGCCAGATGATCTGTAATGTGCTCCTGGCTTCTAATTAGTGATGCTTCTGCTGGAGCTTTTGGGGCTGGCAGAGGTGAGAGGAGGCTGGTTCATGGCTGGATGAGTTGCTGACAGCTCTCAAGGGGGAGGTGCCGGCCTGTCAGAGCCCTCACAGCTGCCTCCTCTCACGGGGCTGTGAGCAGCTGGAGGTGGTGGCTGGCAGGCTGGAAGGTTGCTCAGGGGGGGTGAAAGCAGCACCCCAAGATTCTTGGTCAAATTCTGGCTTATATGTGGCCTGGCTTGTCTGTCCTGTGTCAGGCAGATCTAGGCAGCACCTGCCCGGGGCATCCATCGCCTTTCCCCCTGTGCCTTCCCTTTGATGCCATGATTAGGGAGTCACAGCAAGGCCACATGTTCCCGAGCACCCAGGTGGCTTCTCCAGCCCCACCAGCACACCCTGTCCCCAGGACTAACTCTTCTTCATCCGCAGCCCTGTTGCCCTGTTTTCCCCCACCAGCTCTTCTTGGCAGATGCTGCTGGCTCTGTCCAACTTGAAGGATGTAGTGGCTGCTCCCTCCCTGCTTGGGTAGGTGGATAGATCCAGGTAAATCTCCTGAGTATGTCATTGTCCCAGTGGTGGTTGTTGCAAGAGGCACGTACTGGCACCACAGAGGCACTTTTTTGTCACGGGGGTTGCTGCCGCCTTGCATCCGTGCAGGGGGGTTGGGATTTCCGAGCCCCTCATTCCTGCTGGTGACCAGTTTGGGAGGCGTGGCTGTAATGGTGCAGGGAGTGTGGTGAGGATGGGGCAAGCACAGCAAACAGGGCAGCATTCTCCAGGGAATCCCCAGATCTCATGAGATCAACACCCCCAGCGTCCCTTCAGCTGGGGCTGGAGCCCTCATCCGTGCGGGGTGGGAAGAGGGCAGGAACAGTCAAATGCCGCCAAGGAGGTGCTGTAGAAACCCAACAGCACCTGTTCCCACCAGCCAGCCCCATTCCTGGTCAGCCCTGCTCACCCTGGGGTCCACACCCTGCCAGTGCTGCAGAGCGCTGGCTCCGTGCCCGCTCCTCACCCCTGCCCAGGCGGGGTTCTTATCCGTGGCAGCGGAGCTCCGACACCACATCAGGGGAGAGCGAGGTGCTGGGCATGGTGCTGGGGCCGGGCTCTGCTCCTCGGGCCCCCACATCGCTCCTCTTCACCACCTCTTCCTCCGGCTGCGAGCGGGGGAAAGCTGGGGTTTGGGTTTCTTGCTGGGTTTCTTTTAAGGCAAACCTCATCCTTTACATCAAAGTAGGGTTTCTTCTCAAGAATGTAAAGAATGACCCTGGAAGGTCTGAGCGGCTCTTTGCGGCGGTGACTGGAGAGACAAGAGCCCTCTCCAGAAAGCTGTCTCCACCCCGTCTCCAGCATCAACAATTCATAAGCTGAAAAATAAATCAATAACCAGAGTTAATGAATTGAAGATGTCTGTGCTTAAAATGTATCAGGAAAAAAACTGTTAGCTGGCTGGGGCTGGCTTAATTATTGTGAGGAAAGGCAGGGAGCTCTCAGTTCTGAGAAATACCTTTGCTTTTTTTTTTTTTTTCTTTTATTTTGGAGGTGTTTGGTTTGGTTGAATGAGGAGAGTTCCTCTCCTC
>VXAY01000875.1:250177-288285 GCA_013399855.1 Oxyruncus cristatus
GATACTCTCTTAGCAGCACAGTTTGTCAGTTGTCAGTTTTTTATCTTTTAGCTTGTGTCAAGAAGCATTAATTTAAGTCAAAACTGGGGAGGAGAGGAGAGGACAGGACAGGACAGGACAGGACAGGACAGGAGAGGAGAGGACAGGACAGGAGAGGAGAGGAAAGGACAGGAGAGGACAGGAGAGGACAGGAGAGGAGAGGAAAGGAAAGGACAGGAGAGGAGAGGAGGTCTCTGCAAGGCAGCACCTCCTGAGCAAACCTCAGTGCCAGTTCTCTGCCACTGGGCTTGGAGGCAGTGCAGATATACCTTGGGACAGCAGCTCTGCTCTGGAGAGGGCTGGAATGGAGAGGGGTGTGCAGTATGTTCCCAGAGCCTGTGGATGCTCTCTTCCCAGGCCTCAGGGATGTCTGGGACATCCCACCTGGTGGGAAGGGGCTTTGTTAGCGCAGACAGGTCCTTCACTTGAACCCGTTTGCTCCCACGTATTTCTGTTTTCTCCTCTGACACCTCTCCCATGTGGGCTGATTTCTGTGTCAGTCCTCCTCAGGGAAGCTGTCCCAGTGTCTGGGAGCCCCAGCTGGGAGGCTCCAGGGGCTCCAGGGTTTCTCCTAAGGAGTGTGTGGCCGAGGCAGGGGTCAGCTTTGATTCTCTCCACTGACACATTGCTGGCTGTTTCTCCAGTGCTGGCCATCATCAGTTGGAGTTTGAGCAGGAATGCAGAGCCTGGGGAGGTGAAATCATCTGCAGAGGGAGCAGGACCTGCTGCTCTCAGCCTGCCAGGCTGCACCTTCAGTTTGGCAAACGTGGGTCTGTGCTGGTCCTGGCCCGCTCAAAGAATGCGAAACCTGCTGCTCCTCTGCTTCCCACTCCGTCCCTGTGCCACTGACCCTCTGGGAGCACCCTCCGTTCAGTGCTGAGCATCTCCAGGGCTGTGCCTCTGGGAGCCGGGCACTTCAGTGCCATTAACGCCTTTCCTCTCCCCTCCCCAGGTCGGAAAGCAGCCTCGCTAGGTTTGCCCACCGCTTGTCGGTGAAGCAGAAGCAGGAGAAGAGAAGGAAAGCTGAGTATGCCTCGGCCGAGCTGTCTGCATTCCGGCCCAGGTCTCTGAGCGTTGAATGGTAAGAGCTGCAGGACAGGGCTGGGGGAAGGAGCTCCTGCCTCTCCAGTCCCCCTCCTGTCCCCTTTCCCTGCTGCTGCCTCTTTCTGTCCCTGTCGAAGCCATGTCCCATGGGACAACACCCCTTCAAACCCCTCCACCTGCTGCAGAGGCCGCCCCAGGGTATCCACCCAGAACATTCCCCCTCGCCCCAGTGCAGGGAGCAGTGAGGAGCCCCAGGGGCTCTTTTCTTGGGAGCTTGAAGGAGACCCCACAAACTGAGCCATGGGAGTCTTTCAGGGCTCACGTGGGTATTGGAAGTGGGTGTGTGCTGGGGCACATGAGCACACAACCTCTGAAAGCCCCACCACCGGGCCCTTCTCCTTCTCCTTCTCCTTCTCCTTCTCCTTCTCCTTCTCCTTCTCCTTCTCCTTCTCCTTCTCCTTCTCCTTCTCCTTCTCCTTCTCCTTCTCCTTCTCCTTCTCCTTCTCCTTCTCCTTCTCCTTCTCCTTCTCCTCCTTCTCCTTCCCTTCCCAAACCTTTGCTTCCCAAACCTTCCTTTCTCTATCCTGGGTTTCTGAGCTCTGAAGCTCAGAACAGTCTTGGAAGCAGACCACAGTCAACCCTCACAGAGTTAGAGGTGACCTGCTAAGGATATTTAAAAGAGCTGGGAATTGCATTCCTTTTTCCTTCCTTAGTTGGATAAAGGAGGGTAAAAACCAAAAAAAAAAAAAAAAAAAAAAAGGAAAAAAAAAAAAAAAAAAAAAAAGGGAAAAAATAAAAAAAAAGAAAATGCTTAGAAATTGCAAGAATGTCAAGTTTGGTTTTCATTTTCCCTGCTTTTTTTGGAGGTCTTTCTGGCATTTATTGTGTGTTCTAACACGTCAGTGCGAGGTTGTGGAACCCTCCTCAAAGGCTTCCTCTATCTGTGAGGTTCGTTGGGCATCAAAGCTCACCGGGTATTAATGAGCCAAACAAAGAATTCAGGATATTTGGGGATAGACTGCTTCCTTCTCCACTTGCACAACTTTCTTCCCTTTGCTAAGACGGTGTCATCAGGAAACCTGGTCTGCAATTACTCTCCATCTCCCAAACAGACAAATATGTGAATTTGTAATGTAGCAAATAGGAAAACAAGCAAAGAGCTCATTAAAAACAATCAAAGTTTGTCTTTATTCATAATAAACAAGCATGAGAAGTCAGCAAATCTCTTTCCTCCCTTTAAATGTCTCTTTGAAGCCCCCAGATCCCAGTTTAGCCCCGTTGGGGGATATTTGTGGTACATTTTCCCTCACTCCATGGCATTTTCCTGGGGGAAACCATCTGTCTTGTGTTTGGCAAAGCACCTTGTTCAGCAGCGACTTGCAGAAGTGGTAGATGATGCTCTTTTAGAAGGATTTTGTAAACCAGCTTGGAAATGAGCTCTGGTGAGGAGGGTTGGCCTTTGCCTGTGGCTTGCCATGCCATCTCTGGAGCTCCAGGCTGCGAGGCCTGAGAGAGATGGACCCAATGTCTCTGTTCCTGCAGGGACACAGGCACGGTTGCTCTGGCCAGGGACGATCCCCAGGCTGCAGCTGGGGGTTTTATCTGTGGCTGGAGACACCTTGAGCTGGATCAGACATCCGACCTGGCAGCCAGGCTCGGGTGGGTCGGGGTGCTGGGGTTCAGGTGCCAGCAGGGCACAGAGGAGGGGTCACCATGACAAGGAGAGGACCCTGCCCACCGCCTGCTCCCAACCATCTCAGTGTGCTTCTTCCTCCTCCTCTCCCCCCTGCCATGGTTAAGCGGACACCCAGGAGCAGTGTTAGCTGTATTGTTGCAGTGCAGGAATTTTGTTCCCAAAGAGCAGCTGTGGCACCTGCATGGGAACCCTGGAGTGCTGCTGCTCTGCAGGACATCCTGCACCTCCAGCTGTGCCGGTGCCTGGTCCACATGGGCGCACATTTCCTTGGCAAGGCATTCGGAGGCTTTTTTCAGCCTCCTCTGCAGCCAAAACCTCCAAAGGGATCCTCTGGCCTTTTGCTGGTGTGAACGGCTTTTCTCTTTGTTCCCTGTATGTCACCAGGGATCTGTGCCCATCACAGCAGGATCAGCATCCTCAGGTAGTCTCTGCAAACCATTCTGGGCTGCTGGTGAGGCTGCTGGGATCTGTGGCAGATGGAAAACATGGCTCATCTCCTGGCCAATCTAGAGATGCCTAGTTTGTCTTCCAGGGCAAATACCTGCATCGAATCTGTCTGTATTTATAACCCAGGGCCACCACTGCATCCTTTCCCTTGCCTCTGTGCAGAGCTGGACACCCATACTGTGTGTGGTGTGTTCAGCTCACCCCGTGTGGGCTGGAGGGCGATGGAAAAGCAATGGACCATGTTTTCCCAAATCAGCAGCTTCTGAGAATCCTGCCCATCTTAACCCCAAGGACTGAAGGCAAGGGAGGCCTCCTCGACCTGCTGTTACCTTTTGCCAAGGTAAAGAAGCCAAACATCGTCAGTTCCCTTTGCTTTGTGTCAGTCTGGGGTAGCAATTAGTGTTTCCTGCTTGAAATCCCTTCCAAAGCATCCCCACAAAGGTCAAGCTGAGCCAGTTTTCCAATGTCCCAGTTATTCAGGTGCTCAGGTAGGGTTGGATGGAGCCAAGGTAGAAGAGAAGGAGCTGTTCAGTGTCGCAGTGGCTGCCTGGGCACGGCCAGGTAGGATGGGACACAGATGCCTTCAGCTCCCCTTGGCCCTTTTCCCTAGCCCTTGGGCCAGAGTCCCTGGGCCAGGAGATGCAGTTTATTTGCTGCCACATAAAGGAGGTGCTGTATGTCCTGTGCTGCCTACCCAAAGTCTCAGGGATGCTTCCATGGCAGGTCTCACAGTCGGTGTGTCCATCAAAGCACATCTTCCTGGCTGGGCCACACTGACAGGTCATGTTCCTCCCGGGCACAAGGGAGGCTTTGTTCCCATGGCACATGTTCATGTGCTGCACCAGGTAAGCGGAGCACGGTCCTGCTCCCCAGCTCGGCCGGCAGCGAGCGAAGCCTCGTTAGTTCCACTTATTAAAAGCAAAATTGCTGGGGGTAAGGGAGAGAAGGCAGGGGAAAAAGTGAAGTATTGAGAAAACACTTCTTTCATTCATATGTTGTTTACTGAAATAAATACTTCATTATTAGGCTTTTTTAGGGTATTTTTTTTAAAGCCAGCCCCACAAAGTCCCCAGTGTTCGGGCTGTGAATGTGCCCGATCACCAGCCCATTGCTCCCATGAGCCGGTGTCCTGCTGCCAGGAGGTGCCTGGAGAGAAGCATTGCTGGGATCTTTCCCAATACTGGGGGAGAAACCTGTGGGCTGCACATGTCTGGTTTTGTCCAAGTTTGATGATTCCCTTCTCCTTGTCTTTGCTGGATGGTGTGTGCTGGGGCTCACAGCTAACTGAGACAAGGGAGGGTTTGGGGTCTGGTTGATTAAAGCTCTGCTTTCTGCTAGTCTGGAATCATAATCTAGCTCCCAAGCCTAAACAGCACAAGGCTACTCTTGATTTGAAGCCTTCTGCTGTTGGCGTGAGGAAGGTGAAAACTGGTGACTCCTGTGGAGACCTCGCACTGTCCTATAGCAACATCAAAACTCCAGCAATCCCCGTTCACTCAGAGTGAACTGAGGCCTCTTCTCCTCCTGTGCCTGTCACCTGAGATATGCTCCACGTTTATCTTCCCTCTTAAGCGAGGCTTAATCCAATAAAAGGACTGTGATCCCTGATTTGCTCTTGTGTGTGCAGAGCTGGGAGCCTCTGTTCCATCTCGCATCCTTCCAGCTCAGGTGCTCACCAGGAGTCTCAGCCGTGGCAGGTTTGTCTTCCTGGCATCCTTTTGTCTCTCCCTCTTCCTTTCCTACCTCTAGCCCTAGTTTTCCTTCTTCCATTTATTCCTCTGCTTGCCTTCTGCCCACACTCCTTTCCTCATACTCAACACTTGTTCACCCTGATTTCTCTCTGTTTTCTTCTCCTTTGCTTACTGGCTGTTTCTCCTATTTGGGCTCCTGGGGCTGTTCCTGTCAGACAGCCTCCCTGTGATCAGAATAGCCAATTCCCTCGGTGGCTCAGGAAAAATGCGGCACATTCCTCTCTCCCCCGTCCCATTATCTCGGTTCTGCTCCTTGGCTGCCCACCACAAGCGCCGAAGCCGTGCTGGCAGCCGCGTGTCTGGTGGTTGCTGACAGGCGGCTGCCTCGGGCTCAGCCCTGCCTGCAGCTTGTATTCCTGCCTGACCCCTGGCACGCTGCTGAATCCCAGCTCCTCGCTTCCCTGCTGCCGAGAACCGGGATGCGCAGGGATCTGCCCCCAGTGCAGACCACAGAGGAAGGTGCCAAGTGGGCAGGAGCCACCGGACGCGGGAACTGCCCTGGCACCATCCGGTTGGCAGAGGTGGCACACGCGGGTGCTGCCATCCTCTGCCCGGTGCTTTGGGTTTGGTTGCAAGGTGAAAGTTTTATAAGGAAACTGTTTTCAAGAAATGTATTAAAAATTTCATAGTATACTATTTCCCCTTTAAGTGGTCCCGCGTGGTGTGGAAGTTCTCCCTGGATCGCTGGGTATGGAATCCGTGCTGGGGAGGTGCCCGGCACTGTTCAGCCTCCTGCCATTGCTGCTGTGGCAGATGTGGGCGAGCAGCACGGATGCCCTGTCCCCATCCATGGGCTCCTTGCCTTCTGGACCCAAGTGCTGTGGTTCTGGTGGGACTGCAGGGCATGTAGGAGGTGCTGGATCCTTCCGACTGTTCCTGATCCAGTGCATGGGAGAGCTGCTACTGCTCAGCTCAGTTCCTGCAGCACTGCAAGGTCATCTGGGACTGTCCCCAGGACTCTCTGCATGGCAGTTGTCCCTTTGCCAGGGGCAGCCAGCACAAAGTGAATTGTCAGCAACTTTTGGGAGACAAAGAGGAGCAGCACCATAGAGACAGTGGGCTCAGAGCTCCTCCAGGTTTCACAGCCCTGCTCGAGCTGTCTTACTCCAGAGAACAATCTTGGAGCGCTTTCTCTTCCTAGACCAGGAAGCTGTTAGCATGAGCACGGGAAAATGAGAAGGAAGATGAGGGCCTGAGTCAGGGAGTTATGGGGGCATCTGGGAGCAAGGGGATCCTCTGGGCAGGCTGAGCTATGGGCACCACACTGGCAGCAGCTGCTGTGGGGCAGCCAGCCTTGCCTGGAGTTTCACCTTCATCCTGGTGCTCCCACCACGCATCTGGGGTGGAGCAGAGCTGCCCCCAGCCCGGCTGTGCCGAGCACAGGTCCCGACCGGGCCGGCGCGGTGTTGAAACGAAACGCGAGGCGCTTTGGCTCGACTGGGAGCGCTTTAAGCCCTCGCTTGGGAACAATGGCCAAGCTATGGGGTCATTTGTTCTGGTATTTCAGCAGCTCCTCATGATTTATGGGATGTTTTGTTCTGCTGCTTGTCTTAGCTTCCCCCTCTCCACCCTCCCCGTCTCCATCCCTTCTCCATTTCAGCTCCTCCTCCCCCCGCTCCCAATTCCCCTAATAGCTGTGGAGCCTCTGTGCCTTATGAAGTCATGGTATCTGTGACTTATTGAATTAGCCGAGTGGGAGCTAGACTTCCACACCGCACCGGGGGCTACCAGGGTGCCTGGGCTCCCTGGGAGCCAGCCCACAGCAGGGCCCCTATGCCTGGGGCAGCCTGAGCTCCCCGCCCGGAGGGGCAGATGGACATTGCCATCAGCGGGATGCTGGAAAGTTCCTTCACAGGCCATAAGTGAGGGCAAGAGGAGCTGCAGCCCCAGCGAACAAGGACGGCTCTGTCTGCGGACACCCCCCTGGTCCAGGGCAGGACGGGGGCTTGGCTGCCTGTCCTGGGACTGCCATCCCTCCCTCTCCCAGTACACATCTCCAGTGGACACCAGTTAGGGAGCCCCTGAGCTTTTGGGGTGATGTGGTTCAAGAGCTTGGCTGTATCCCCAGCAGCCTGGGAATGGCCAATGCCTCTGGATGTACAGGGAGAGCAGGAGTTCACCCCCCCAGAGCTGGTGGGACTGTGATTCACCAGTGACTGTGAGGGACACACTGATGGGGATGGGGAGGAGTGAGCCCTCCAAATATCTCCCAGACAGTTGGGTTAACCTTCAGGAAAGCATTGCAAAGGGATCATCTACTTGTGGATGATCACTTTTTATCCTCATTTCCTGAGTCACCTGCAGACAGACAGAGGCTTGAGGGCAACTGCTGCTCCTGGTGGGACCAGTGTGGTGCTGCAGCCAGTCCTTAGCCCAGAGAGGGCTTTGCAGTGGCTGAGGAGTCATGGTCCACGCAGCTTTGCTTCACCCTGACCTGTGGATGCAAGATGGGGAAGCAGATCTCGTGCCTCTCCTCCTCATGCCACAAGCCTGTGTCTGCCCAGTTTTCCTCCTCGTCTCAGGAAAGGCAGCTCAGCTTGTGATTGTGATGAGGCTGGAGAGGTTGGGAGCAGACTGAGGGCTGGACCCTCTCCGTGTGCTGACGCAGGCCCAGGCTCCAGGAGGTCCAGCTCTCTTGTCTGCATTTGTTTCTCATGTCACTTCGGTGGGAAGAATTGAGCCCTCCGGGAAAGAGACAGAAGGAGATGTTCGGAGAAGACTGATGTCCGGGTTCTCCCTCTCTGGGACAGACCCCTCAGCCAGATCCCTTCCTCACTGAGAGCACAGGCAGCATATAAAATTTATTTAAAAGACAGATATAAAATACCGTGCTGATGTGGTTCTCTGGCCACTTCCCTCTGGTGGTAGCTGATACCTCCAAGCCCCAATAAGATTATTTCTCAGTCCATTACCCTCAGCACACTTTAATTTCTCTCCAGTAGCCCAACTTCCTTATTTGTTTTGTTTTATTGTCGTCATCCATCTGCCATCTCCCATGGCTGGGATCTGCAAAGCAGGATGGATGCCTTGGTCCCTGCTGAAGGGTGTGGAGGAAGCTCTTCATCCTGCAGGATCTCCATTGGTTCTTCTCCATGCCCGGAAGGAGCCAGTGGATTTCTACAGCAGGCAGCCCAAGTCTCATGGTTGTACTGGAGGGAGCTGCAGAGGTGTTGCAATCCTTGGTATGAAAGGGAGATCTCTGGTATGAAAGGGAAATCTCAGGGTAACTGAATCTTAATGTGAGTCAAGCCCTTCCAGATGGACCCATTGGATCCTCCACACCAGCTGGTATTCCCACGGAATCATGGAATGGTTTGTGTTGAAAGGGACCTTAGAGCTCATCCAGTCCCACCCCCTGCCATGGGCAGGGACACCTTCCACTAGCCCAGGTTGCTCCAACCTGACCTTGAACATTTCCAGGGAAGAATTTCTCCCCAATATCCCATCTAACCCTGTCAATGGGAAGCCATTTTCCCTTGTTCTGTCACCACATGGTGTCAGTGCACTGGATTCGGAGGGTCTTAGCCCTCCCAGACCCCTTATCCAGCTCACAAATATACCTCAGTATATTTCTTTTAGTGGGAATATCAATAATAGTCCTGATTTCCTATTAGTCAGGTCAGGTCTTCAGACTTCCAGCTTTGAACCTGGCTTCTCCATGAGCTGGTTTGCACCTGGGGAAGGGCATTGTGGAGGAATCATGTCGGGAGCAGCTCCAGCAAGGCCAGCAGCTCTGGAATGCCAGGCTCCACTTCCCTCCACCCCTGGATTTCACTGGGATCACTGGTCCTGCTGCCGATGCTGTTGGGGACACTGGGTCAGGAGACACAGAAGCATGGACATATCCAGATAGTCCTGGCAGCCAGTGCTTCCAAGATATTCCAGTACTTTTAATCCTTCCTTGTCCCTTGACCAGTGGCAGTCGCTCCTGGGCAGGTTTCCTCTGCTATTAGATAGTTTCCCCTGGCAGAGACAATTCCGCCTGCCAGAGCTTTAGGAACCTGCTGTTTATCTTCCTGGAGAGAGTCTTGCAGTGCCAGGTCAACACTGGACCTCCCAACTTGGCCACTGGCAGGACGGGCAGCGCTCAGCAGGGAGGCCAAACGGGAGGCAGGAGTCAGCCCAGGACACTTGGGACACTGAGGACCAGGTCCTTGGATGTGCTGGGACCTCTTTCCACCTCTGCTGGAGTCTTCCTGCTCACTAACTCTTCCCTATCCCTCGTACCCACCTTTCCTCTGTGGGCTGACTTGCTTTTCAGGAAAGTCTGTGAGTCCAAGTGCCTGGTGGAGGTCAGAGAAGAAGTTATGTTCCCTTCTGCTCCTCACTTCCACATTTCCTCCCTTTGCCCCCAACACTGACCTGTTCATCCATCTACCCCAGCAGCTCCTTCCCTGGGGACATTCCTCTCCCTGTACCACTTTGCTTTTTTTACCTTTATTTCACTATTTCACTGTAAACAGGTTTGCTCAGACAGGGATGAAGATCTTCTGCCACAAGGAATGTTGGGCAATGAGGAGGAGATTTTTCCAGGCAGGCAGTGCCAGATAGTGCAGATCTGAGAGAGTTTCCAGTTTCAGGCCAGGAAAAGGCAAAGTTTCATGCCTTACTTTGTCCAAAGTGGACACTCGGCAGCATCACCATGAGAAACTGCTTATGGTGTTCGCTCTGCCCGTGGTGCAGAGGTTCACCTGAGCTCCCTACAGGTCTGTTCAGAGTCTGGTTCCCATCCAAGAAGTGTCCCAACAGGGCCTCTCAGGGCTCACCAGGTAGTAACTGGGAGGCACATCTCCCACCTGAAGCCAGAGCAGGCTCCTTACTAATGGTTTCATATAATCATGGAATGGGGTTTGTTTTGCCCATCCCTGACCTGACTGGAGAGGTCCAAGCTCTTCTCAGCCTTCAGATCATAGAATCATAGAATGGTTTGCACTGAAAGGGGCTTTCAATATCATCTCTTTCCAACGCCCTGCCATGGGCAGGGACACCTTCCACCAGCCCAGGTTGCTCCAAGCCCCCTTCCAGCCTGGCCTTGGACACTTCCAGGGCTGGGGCAGCCACAGCTTCTCTGGGCAACCTGTGCCATTGTGTCACCACCCTCACAGGGAAGGACTTCTAATATCCAATCTAAATCTGTCCTCCTTCAGCCTAAAACCATTCCTCCTTGTCCTGCATGCCCTTGCAAAAAAGTCCCTCTGCAGCTTTCCTGTAGTCCTCTTTAGGCACTGGAAGGGGCTCTGAAGTTCTCCCCAGAGCCTTACTCTCAGTCTGTCTCTGTACCAGAGGGGCTTCAGCCCTTGGAGCATCTTCATGGCATCCTCTGGAATCTTTCTAACAAATTTATGTCTTTCTTGTGTTGTGTTCTTGATCTGCTGTAAAAAGCTGTTGTTTTGGAGCTTTGGAAAATGAACTTCTGACATTATGTAGTAGCATTTGTTAAGCAAGGCCAACAGAGCAGCAGCAGAGCTCCAAGAAACATCTCTTCTTGGTGTTATCAGCATGGACTCTGGTCCACTGCCCCCAAAGGAGCCATTGTCACCTTTGGTGGGGCTCTGTGGCTTGTTGAGTTGATGGTTTCCACACAAACCCTGCAGGTTTCAAAGCTCGTGGTTGTTGCAGCCTCTGAGAAGGCAGGGACTGCAGGATGACTTGGCAGTGTGGTTATTCACTTCTTCCCCTAGTCTTGCTTCTCCTCTCCATCCTCAGGCTCCACATTTAAGCACTGAAGTGGCCGGAACCCAAACTGACTATTCAGAGCTTTGCAGCTTCAGTTTGGGCTGGGGGCAGGGATGAAGGGATAGCCTGGGCAATGGGGTACCTGCTTCCCCTGCCCACTGAGCAACTGAGGGCCAGAGTTGACCCTTCTTGTTCCTCGGCTTCTCAGTCTTTGAAAGGAGCATAGCAATGCTGACCTCTTTTTTCAGGCACTTTGGCATTCCTGCCCATGGAGGGGGTTGGAAAAAGATGATCTTTCAGGTGCCTTCCAACCCAAACCATTCCAGGATTATATGGTTCTGTGAGATCCACTGGTTCAGGAGCTGCTGTTGCTCCAGGACGTTTGACAACTGTGATCTTGTGCTGGCCAACCTGTTCCCCAGACTGAGGGATGAGATGTGGGCTTGGTCCGAGCTCAGGGCTGGCAGGTCAAGCTTTGCTGGTAGGCTTTGTATGTCTGAAATCACAATCTGGAGTTGGCAGCTTGTGTTGGCACTTCAGCCAAGAGCACCAAGGTCAAGGTTTCTGTGCGGTGAGTGGTGTCCTGCAAGGTGGAACTTCTGCCCACAGAGAAGATACTGAAAAGATGTCCTTTTTTTCATCCCCAAGTGACGTTCTTGTTCCTCAGCATCTTCACTGGGGAGGACGAAGCAGTTATTTTGGTCAGAGGCAGTGGCAGGAGCAGAGGTGGGCAGACAACTCTTTCTAGTCTGGGGGGATCCTGGCAGATATTATCTCAAACCAAATTCTTCTGGGTTTAAATGTCTCCGTGCACCGGGCCCTGGAGTGGGAGGGTGCTGTGTGCTGGAGCCATCAGCCTCTGCAAGCCTGGCCTGTATCAGAGGACACAAGCCTTGAAGGAGAGACTCACCAGAGACTCACTGGGGGGTCGGTCCCTGCTGCCCTGTGCCAGGGACCAGCTGGGAGGGCAGAGGCTGGGCCGGGCTGTGGTGCCAGGAGGGACTGCTCTGCCTCCAGACCTCCTCACGAGGTGCCTCTGGATGAGGGGCTGGGTTTGCTGGTGCAGCTCATCCGAGGTCCAACATGTGCCTTGTCCCTGCCCGTGCTCCACCTCCTCCTCCATCCTCCCTGCCCCGAGCCGGGATCCAGAGCCAGGTCCTGCTGAGAGAGGTGGGGCACGTGTCCTGTGCACTGCAAAGCACCAGCATCAATCCTGGGAAGCAAGAAGGCTGCTTCTGGACACAGGTAAGCTGCCATGACATTTAGTCAGTGCTCCTGCTTTCCCTGTGTGCTCCCAGTGTCCTGTTGCTGTTCCAGTGGGGTCTGAGGGACGTTCAGCTGTGAGCGTGCCCTTGGAGCTCCTCGAGCGAGGAGCTGGATATCCTGGCAGAGTGCTTCCCTGATTGCTTTGCAAGGGGAAGATGGTTGCTGCCAAGAGATCCTGTCCTCCCAGCACAGTCCTGGCCCTGCTCTGCCCCGGTCATGGCAGGCAGGAAAGTTTTGCTTATGGAGCAGAGCTCCACTGGGATGAACTTCACATGAACTTGGGAAGTTTCTTTGGCTGTTTCCTTCCCTAATGATGCAGCAGGTCAGGATCAGGATGCTGCACTGCACGGGGACCCAAGGCTGCCTTCCTCGTGCACTGACATGCTCACCTCATCCTTCTGGAGCAGAGAGGCAGGTGCTGATCTCTGCTCTGTGACCGGCAACCGGACCGAGGGAACAACTGGAGCTGTATCAGGGGAGGGTTAGGATAGATACCAGGAGAAGGTTCTTTCCCCAGAGGGGCACTGGACAGGACACTGGAACAGGCTCCCCAGGGCAGTGGTCACAGCCTCAAGGCTGACAGAGCTCAAGGAGTGTTTAGACAACACTCTCAGGGACTGCAGGATGACTTGGCACTGTGGTTACTCACTTCTTCCCCTAGTCTTGCTTCAGGACCGTGATGGGATTATTGGGGTGTCTGTGCAGGGACAGGAGTTGAACTTGTGATATTTGTGGGTCACTTCCAACTCTGGATACTCTATGATTCTATAACTCAGGGTGTCTGCTGCCTGAGCAGCTGCTTTCCACCCCAGAGGGAACCCCCAGCAGATGGATAGAGCTGTCCCTGTCAGCACTGGGACCATGGTGCCATAACTGCTGCTCTCCCTGGGCTCAGAGGCGTGGTGGGCACCCCATTGCAGCACCAGGGCTTTAGTGACCTGCTCAGAGTCACCCGGGTGGGCTGTGAGAGAGTTAAATCCCCCTGCCTTGTCCTGCTCCCACACTTTTCCTGTAGTTCACACTTGCTAGCTCTGCATGCATCCACACCGGGTTGTTTGGTCTGTCACTGGAAAAACTGGGATAATGGAGGAAGAGAGGCCCTCAGGGCTGGGGGCTTGTTGACTCAGTAAATGGGAAGTTGTGATTGCAGCCTGAGCCACCCGTGTTAACACAGGGATGAGCTGTGGCATCCTAGGCCAGCAAGTGACAGGAAGCAGTGAGCACATAGAGGGGTTTTCCGGGTCCATGGGTGTCTTGGTCCGGAGGAAAGTGTCTTGCAGCAGGCAGGAGAAGCAGGAGGAGGAGCATGATGGGAAGAACAGGGTGTCTGAGGAGTGTGAGGGTGTTTCCACCCTTTGTCTTGCTGCTCAGGGGATGATCGGGGGAGGAAGGAGACAGCAGCACCCACCAAGTGGTGGGGCCACCAGCTCTGTAAGATGTTTCCCAGCCTCCTGGTGATGGAGGAGCCCAGGCTGGTTGTGTGTGGCTCCTGCTCAGTGTAACTGTGTGAGCAGGGATCTTCCAGGAGCTGTAGGAGATCTCTGAGGTGCTGGGGTCAAAGTGGTCTCCTCTCTCTCCCCACTGCTTCCTCCCATCTCCAGGGCCACCCTTGATCTTCCATGCTGCAGGGAAGTCATCCCTGTGTGCTGCATGGAGGGGCGAGGAGGGCACCGTGGATGGAGCCAGCAGACACCCTGGGTAAGGCTGTATAACACTTCCCAGTGGAAGTTTTTTCTTTGCTTTTACCTTTGCCAGGCCTTAACTGTTCGGGCTGGATTGTTCCATGTTTCTCTGCCTCAGGCTGAACTTTCTCTCTCCTATTTTTTCCTCTATTTTTCCCAAGTTTCAGCAGAAAGTTGAGGAAAAATGGTAGCTTTGCCAATTTCTTTTTTCTTCTTTTCTTTCTCCTCTCTCTTTGTTTGAGGACTTCTGGTGTCTCCACTCTTTGAAAAAGAGACTTGAAATTTGGCAGGGATGATGCATTCCTGCTGGAAATCCATACGGATTTGGTCCAGTGGGTTAGCCACTGGAAAGTGTGGTTGGGCATGCCTGGAGGAGCTCTCTGGGGCCAGCTGCTGATGTGCCCATCCATGAAGAGACTCTGGCCACTGCTCCCACTGCTCACCAGCTTCACAGAGCACCTCCGTCCCCTTCCCTAGGGACACCCCCTTGCCCACATGAGTCCAGGTCAGGGGTGGTGGCTGAAGGAGCCCAAACTCTCCTCAGTGACAAATCTCAAAGCACTTCACCAAAGGCAACACTGTCTTCGTCTCCACTGCCCCTGTGGAAACTGAGGCACTGGCTGTGGGCATCCCCTGCCTCTCCCGTCAGTGGCAGAGCGAGGAGCAGAGCTCAGGTCAGCTTGGGCAGGTCTCCAGGTGAGGAGAAGCTGAGACAATGCTATATGAGAGGAGAGAGCATTTCCCAGTGCTCCCATATCCTGTGAGACCTGGGAAAAGAGGTTTGTAGGCCTCCCTGTCCTGTGAGTGTGCTCAGCAGCACATCACATCCGTGTGTGGATGGACACACTCATGTGATCGTTATGGTTGGAAAAGACCTTCAAGATCATCAAGTCCATGAAGGGCATGTCCTGGTGGTCAGAAGTTTGGCCTGGTGATCCCTATGGTTTTCAAAGCTGCTCTTTCGTAACAGGGTGGAAATCTTATCTATTTGCTGTCCTGGGGGCTCTGGCAGTTCCTCCACAGACTCCGTTATCCTCATCTGGGGCTTTTCCACATGATGGTATCTCAAAGCTTTCTGCTTTCATGACATGGAGTGGGAAATCTCCAGATTGATGAAGCAGCAAGCAAACCCCAGCTGGAAGGAGGCCTGGCTGGTGGTGGCCTCTCCCCAGCTACTGCTGTTACAAGAGCATGTGAGCACTTGTGGGGTATTTTCTGGCAAAATGGTGGAAAAAATGGACTTCTTCCCTTGGATTGCAGGCTTTGGACCCTACTCCATGGAGGTGGATGGAAGGAAGGTTGGCTCTGGCATGTGTGAGTGTTGTTGCAGTTGGGTGGCAGTGCTCCAGCTCCTCTGGTGTTGTGCAGGAGTTGGGGGGTGCTGGCACGAGACCAACACCAGGGCACCGTGGTGGTGTGGCTGGGTCAGAGAAGACCCTAGTGGGTGCTGGGCAGGGAGCTGGTCCTGAGCAAGGCAGGAGCAAATCCTGGCATGAAGCTGTGCCAAGAAGGGCTTTGCCAGGCTGGGACGTGCCAGCAGCGGTCCAAGGGGATCCCCACTGGGAATGGCTGCTCTTGGTGGTGGTGCCAGGGGCAGTGTGTGGGTAGTGGCCAACATGCCCAGCACTGCTGGCTGGCTCCTGCTGTTGCCTTCCAGTGGGAAAGGGGGTTTCTGACTCCAGTAACATTTACCAGCTAGGCAGCAGCTCTGGAGCCGGGTGTGTGCATTTGTCTGCTGTTCCATTGTGTCTTGGCCGTTGTCTCCTCCTCCCTGCCGAGATCAATGTCTGTGGGCTGCCTTTTGTAACCCCTTTGGGTGCAGCTCTGGAAGTCTTCAGCCTGGCTTCCATCGGGACGCTTGGGCCCATTAGCTGGATGGCTTGGGTGGGATGATGGACTGGAGGTGGATTTCCACCAGAAGGAACATCCCACTGATGGAATGGGGAGGTCTCCTGGAGGACTGGGAGGTGCAGGTGGGATGTAGGTGGCTGAGGAGGGAGCCCAACCATAGGCATGGGGGAGTGACCTCAGGGGGCCTCCAGAAGTCCTTCTTGGGCCATTTTTCTACCATTTGATGGTTTTGGAGAAGAGGTGTTTTCCGATGAGAGCCAGATCCCACTGGCACATTCTTCCTGGTGGCACCAGGTGGCGCAGGAGGTTAAAGGATTTGGTTGTCTTTGCAGGTCTGGGTGCAAATCCGTTGCCTCCCACTGCTGTGATGAGTCTGCAGGTCTCAGCCCCCACCATGTGTAGCTGTGCCTCTGTGCCAGGCAGCAGGGATGTGGCTCCCAGCAGCCTTGTTTCCAGCAGAACAAGGAGCTGAGCCAACCTTTGAACCAGAGTGAGGGGCCTGGGTGTGGACCCCCACCATCCCAGGGTAGGGAGATGCCAAGGAGACAGTGCTGGTGGGTGTCAGTGAGGGTGAGGAGATGGAAGTGTGTGATGGTACCCTGAGGTGGGGCTATGATGAAACACACGACATCCCTCCTGCACAGGCTTGAGCCATATTGGGGGAAGACAGGTGAGTGCTTCTTCCTGGCCCCAGGGCGTCCCGGACATTTCACTGAGGTGCAGGTACATGGCAGCAGCCCCCAGAGGAGCTGGGGCAGTGCCATCCCAGCCCCCAGGGTCACCTGTCTCACTAGGACAGCCTCTGGCCCCATGGACGTGCCCACGTAGACTTGCTTTGCTCCCTTCCCAAAAGTGTGTGTCCAGGTCCCAGGAAGGGGACAGGACCAGGCTTGGACGATGTGATCTTACATACCCTGGCGGCTGGGCCCTGGGCATCCCCACACTGGGCATCCACCTTCTGCGCTGGTTGGATCCCAGCTGGGGCCCTGTGAACCCACAGGGATATTTTTTCTCCCTCCTTTTGCCTTCAGTGATCTTTGAGCCCGGGCGTCGTATGACTCAGCTTGTGCATTTGATCCCCGGAGCAGGGTTTGCACACTTGCAGCTGTGGCACGGAGCACTGCTCGTCCCTGGCAGGCCAGGCCGGGATAGGATTTCTCCCTGAGAGAGGGGCAGCGAGTGCCCACTGCTCATCCCGTTCCACATGCGGAAGTCTGGTTTAGCCAGGATGGTGCCAGTGGGTCGGAGGTGTCTTCCAGAGCTCCGCTGACCTGCTCCAGCATCCGGGCTTGTGAGGTCCTGGAAGGAAGGGAGCAGAGCAGAGCAGAGCAGAGCAGGTGCTCTCTGGTCCCTCTGTGCTTTGGAAATCTGTCCGTCCATCTGTCCCTACCTGCAAAGGTCCGGCTGGTCGCCCATTGCGGAAGCATTGGGCACATTTTGGGTGTGGGGGCTGAACACTAATTCTGGTGCTGGACACAGTCAGCAGAAGGTGACACCAGTGTAGGTCCCGTGAAGGGCAGTTTGGGCACTGACCTTTAGGTCCTGCCCATTTCTGCTGCCTGTTCCCTGCAAGCAGCTCCAGTCTGGAGGCGGCTCCTGACCCGTGAGGAGCAGCCAGTGGTGGGGCTGAGCTCCTTCTCTGGGACGCTGAGCTCCCTTTTTGGGGGGGCTGGGCAAGCACAAGATCACAAACCCTGCAGTGAGGAGATTTGCAGGGTGCAAGGGGTTTGCACAACACAGGTTGTCAGGGGACAGGGGTTTTCAGGGGATGGAGGTTTGGAGGGGACAGGGGTTTGTAGGGGAGAGGGATTTTGGGGGGACAGGAGCTTGCAAAAGGCAGGGGTTTGCAGGTCATAGTTTTGCAGGGGACAGGGGTTTGCAGGGTGTCTGCAAGCCCCCGTGGAGCCAGGCCCCAGGGCTGCACGCTTGGCTCTTGGCACCGGAATTCTGGCTCCATCTGCCTCCTCCCTGACAATGCCAGGGTTTTTGGGTGGTCGCAGGGCTGTGGTCACAACCAGAGCTGCCTGTTGCTGCCGTGGGTACCTGGCACTTGGGTGGCCACACTGGGCTTCCCCAGGAGCTTCGGTCCAGCGCAGGGCAGCCTGTCCTGCTCCGTCCTGTCTCCATCAGGTTCCAGTTAAAACCAAATGCGTTCTCCAGCCTAAGCTGCACAGCCGTTTGAGCCCTTCCAAAAATGAAACAAATACCCATGGACTGCAATTCGAATTGCAGCTCAATTAGGGCTTGTTCCCAATGTGATCATAAAACCTCCAGTACGAAAACAAACAACTCAACCAAACCACATCCAAGCCTGACAGCATCCTCTGGAATGCCTTTAAAATAACGAGGAGGGCAGAGGAAGATGAAAGCAGCATGGCTGGTGGGAAGAAGGCGCTTTGGCCCCGAGGGGCAGCCTGGAGGTGGGCTGAGCAGGTGTGGGGAAGGGCAGTTTGGGATGGGGACCGGCACAGAGATGATGGGTATGATGGAGACGGGGTCGATGTGTGCCACGGAGATGTGGGTCAGTGTGGAAGTGATGGGCATGGTGGAAATGGGGCAGTGTGGGGCCCGGGGTTAGGCTGTTCCCAGCAGGGGAGGAAGAGCCTGCAGAGATGGTTTGGAGCGTGGTGGTTGTGCTCGGAGCGGCTTCGATGCCTGAGCAGGGGCGGGGGAAGCGCGGGCCCGGAGCTGGACCGCGGCGGCTGGAATGCGTGTCCCGCGTAACCCTGGCTTGCACCGCGTCCAGCCAGTCTGGTGCCGCGGGTCGGGTTTCACGGCGGACTTTAAAACCGGCCTTATTTAGCGTGCGCTCCTCCGGCCTGTCAGGGAGGGGAAGCCGCAGCACAACTAATAAAAAAAGCCAAACAAAAACAATGTAATTAAAGAGACTCAGCACTGTGTGTTCCCATAGCAAGAACATTTACCCAAGACTTCCTTGCTCAGATACTTAATGTCAAGCAGCAATTAAAGGCTGGCTTTGTGGGGAGGCAGCGAGGAGGGTTTGCCGTGGCCAGGAGGTGGGAGCCCAGGGCTGAGCCATCCCCAGTGCCTGTGCTGTGGGAAGGGACTGTGGGCTTTTGGCGCTGGAAGGTGCCCCAAGGACATGTGTGGGTCACAGGGGATGCTTGCACCCTGAGCAGAGGCTCCCAAACCCCTCCGGGCAGACACACCCTCAGTCCATAATGCACAGACCCACTTGGTTTCATCCCCACTGAAATTTGGTTGTGCAGAAGTAGGAGAGTGGATTTTCTAGGTGGGACGCTCTGGGGAGGTCACCCAGGAGCTCTGCTGGGGTAAATCCTCGTGAAAAAAAAAAACAGGGGAGCTGGACTGGTCGCAGAAGCCTCCAGCATCTCCTTCCTGACCCAGGGCTGTGGATGGAGCCTGTGTGAGCCTTTGAGATGTTGAATCTCCTCTCTCAAAGGAAGGCTGGAGTGCCTGGAGCCAGGCTGGGGTGCCCGGAGCCAGGTTGTGCCCATCGGTGCCCAGCGCTGGTGCTCAGGGGCTGATGGTGTTGGCAGCATCACCTGCCTTGGCTGGAGAGCCAGTCACTGTGTCCTGTCCCTCGGGCCCCAAGGAGAGGTGCCCCCGTGTCCTGGCAGTGGTGCTTCAGGAGTGTGTGCAGGAGGGATGTCCTGTGTGGGCATGGCCAGGACTGACACTTTGTGAGGGCAATGTGTGCCTGATAGCCAGTAGCGCTGGCCCTGATGGCAGACGTAACAGGGGACCCAGGAAATGAAAGTCTGATTTTGGGTATATTTTAAAGGGAGTCGAGCCACAGGGTCCTTCTGGGCTCACTTTTAAACATTGGGATGTTTAATTAAAAAAATAAAGCAAAAGAAAAGCAAGAAGCAGCAGCATTATTGTGTTGCAGCAGAATTTGCTCGAGCCTCTTCGCCCCCTTCCTCCCCCAAAGGCACTGCTGGGCCTGCAGCAACAGAGTGTTTTATGGGAGACTGTCAGCAAGTGATCTACTTGGTTGGCTCTGAACCTCTCTCCTAGTCCTGAACTCTGCATCTTTCCCAGATTCAGGCTGTGATTTCAGAGGGAGATGCAGTGGGGATGAACTGTGCAGGGAGGCTTTTCCCTGCTGTGGCAGACCAGGGGACGTGGCTGTGCCTTGGGAGGACACCACCAACTCCCAGAGGGCCCCGTGCTGTGGGATATTGTTTTTCCAGCCTGTTTATCCTGCCGCGGCTGAGTGACGGCTGGACCTGGGGGGTCCTTACCATGAGCTCCCAGTGCAAGCACTGCCCAAGAGATGCAAATCCTCCTGATTTGGGGATGGTGCAGCACGGCTCTGACCCCCTCCTGCTCCCAAGGGGGAAACCTGCACATCATCCCCTGCAGAGCTGCAGGGCGCTGGGCACGGGTGAATGTTGCAGATCTCACCCAGGATGTGCTTTTCATTTGGGCACTGGGAGTCAGCTTTCCACTCCAGTGCCATGCCATGATGTGGTGGGCTGTGTGTCCATGGGGTCTCTTCTCTGCTGCCTTGGATCACGAGCTGCTTGAGCAGCAGAGATGCACCGTGGTGTGCCCGGAGTGGAGGTGGCACAGACGACACGCAGCTGTACCAGCACTGATGCTCGGGAGGTTCTGCACTCACCCCCGAGCCTTGCACCACACGGAGCTCCTCCAGGAATTGGGCTTTAACAGCACTGGCCTTCTGGAGCTCAAACAAAAATGTCCTGGCAGGAGCAGCATCTATATAAGTTAGTTGTTATTGCTAAACAAAAGAGGCATGCTCGCTTCGGCTCCGCTCAAAACAAAACCCAGCCGGTTTGCCAAGTGGGGAGAAAAGAGAAAAATTGGAGGAAACAAACAAACAAAGTCTGCTTTGGTGCCTTTCCCTGGACCCAGGTTTCAATAAAGCAAGTGCATTTTCTAGGCACGCAGATGTTTCCATGGAGCAGGGGGGTTTTGCTCTGTCTCTGCATGGCTGGGTCATGCACAATGCCTAAATACCTTGGTGGGCCACACAGCCCAAGGTGGGTAACTGCTGTGCCTGCTGCTCCAGTGAGCCCTGCTGCCTTTCAGGGATGCTGAGCATGGCATTTGGTCCTAGTTTTGAGTGTGCCTTTTGGCGGGTTATGAAATCCCACTCTTTGGAAGGGCTCCCTTACTCATGTTCCACTTCGGATCCAGTCTCTATTTTGCCAGTCATGAAAAATTGCTTGTAGTTGGACAAAAAGAGTGGAAAATACAAGTGCATCAGCAGCTCCTCTTTATGCTGGACACTGCACTTCTGGTTCGTGTCCCTGTGACTGTAGAGGAGCTGCTCTGTGTGTTGGGCTCCTCTGTAGCGTGTTCAGTGTCTGAGTGTCCGTGGCCATAGCGTGTGAATTCCCACGTGCACAAGGGAGAGCGTGGCCCTGGTTGAGTGTGCTCAGGTGAGGAGAGACCCTCACGCTCAGATTTCCTTGGGAACAGCCTGTATGTTGATCTTGCCACTTGATCTCATAGGATCATACAATCACGGAACAGTTTGGGTTGGAAGGGACCTTAAAGCCCATCCTGTTCCAACAGCTCTGCCACAGCCAGGACAGGGACATCTTCCACCAGCCCACATTGCTCCAAGTGCCGTCCAACCTGGCCTTGGACATTTCCAAGGATGGGGCAGCCACAGCTTCTCTGGGCAACCTGTGCCAGGGCCTCCCCACCCTCACAGGGAAGAATTCCTTCCCAATATCCCATCTAGCCCTGCCCCCTGGCAGCGGGAAACCATTCCTCCTGTCTTGTCACTCTGTGCCCTTGTCCAAACTCGCTCTTCAGCTCTCTTGGAGCCCCTTTAGGCCCTGGAAAGGGCTCTCGGGTCTCCCTGGAGCCTTCTCTTCTCCAGATGAACCCCCCCAGTTCTCCCAGCCTGGCTCCAGAGCAGAGGAGCTCCAGCCTTGGAGCATCTCTGTGGCCTCCTCTGGACTTGCTCCAGCAGCTCCACTTTCTTCTGGTGTTGGTACCCCAGAGCTGGAGTCAGCATTGCAGGTGGGAATTCACCAGAGTAGAGCAGAGGGACAGAACCCCCCCTCCGCTGCATCCCACTCTTGATGCTGGTCATCTCTTGCCGTGAGCTCCCAGTTTGGGTTGAGCTTGGCTGGGTTGGGTTGTCTCTCCCTGATAACTGGTTTTTAGGCTTCTCCTATCCTTTGCCTGTTTCTTGGATAACCCTATGGACTAAACTGGACCACAGTTCAGGAGAGCATCCCTGGCAGCTTGTGCTTGTGTACAGCCGATGTTAATGGCGCCACGAGGCTACAGGCTCTGCAAGGACCCAATCCTTCTTCTCCTCCCCACACCAGCATCAGGACGTTTCATTCTCCATCCTTCAGGCTCCCTTTTTCTCACGCATAGAGCCCTGCTGCTTTTCTCTTTGCTGCATCAGGCTGCAGATGGTGGGGAGCAGCTCCCTCAAGTGACAACCACCCACTCTGACCCCCAGGACCGGAGTGCAGTGCCGTGCTCATGTCTGCAGCCTGGAATCTGCCCTCTCACTGCCTCCATGGGCAGGCACCCACAGCATCCTTTCCACAGCTGGCGTGGGGGCAGCAGGGACCAGGCAGCCTCAGGTTCTGGCTGGAAGGTCATTGCCACCAGCAGCAGCACCACTTGCACATGAGCTTGTTCACAGCCCGGGCCCCCACTGGTGGGTGGTGGTGTGGGATGGCCACCGTGGTCTCCACCAGCCCCATCGTACAATCATAGATTGTTTGGGTTGGAAGGGACTTTCAAGATCATTATCTCATCCCACCCCCCTGCCATGGGCAGGGACACCTTCCACCAGCCCAGGTTGCTCCAAGTCCCATCCAACCTGGCCTTGAACACTTCCAGGGATGGGGCAGCCACAGCTTCTCTGGGCAACCTGTGCCAGGGCCTGACCAGCCTCAGCATAAAAAATGTCTTCCTTATGTCTAGTCTGGTGTCCTCTGGGCAGGATGGACATTCCCTGCCTGTCCAGGCACCCACTGGGCTCGGGGCAGGCATGGCTCCTTCTGCCAGCCTGGGCTCTGGGCTCTGGGCACTGCCAGTGGGACAGAGCAGACATGTCTTACAGGGACTGGTTCTCTGCTGGACAGTCAGAGATGCTATGCCCTTCAACAAAATGCACTTAAAATCGTGGAATTACAACAATTATTAACAGTTTACTAGGCCAAGTTCTGAAGTGTTGGAAACATTACAACCCAGAATATTCAGAAACCACGACACTATGAACTACCCAGTGGATTTGGTTGTGTTTGATGCAGGAGGAGGGAGAAAATGAAGGTGCCTTAGGCACATCCATCCTCATGTGCTTTAAAAGAAGAGAAAACCACCTCTATTGCATCGCTTTCATGAGACAGAATCACTTAGGCTGGAAAAGACCTTTAAGATCATTGAGTCCAACCATCCCCCCAAGCAGTGCCAAGACCACCACTAAACCATGTCCTCAAGTGCCATATCTACACAGTGTTTAAATCCCTCCAGGGGTGGTGACTCCATCATTGCCCTGGGCAGCTGTGCCAGGGCCTGACCAGCCCTCCTGTGAAGAAATTGCTCCAATATCCATCTAAACCTCCCCTGGCACAGCTGGAGACTGTTTCCTCTTGTCCTGTTCCCTGTTTCCTCTTGTCTGTTCCCTGGGAGCAGAGCCTGATCCCTCTGCCCTGGCTCTCCCCTCCTGTCAGGGAGTTGCAGAGCCAGAAGGTCCCCCCTGAGCCTCCTTTTCTCCAGGCTGAGCCCCCCCAGCTCCCTCAGCCACTCCTGCTGCTCCAGACCCTTCCCAGATCTGTTCTCTTCCCCGGACACGCTCCAGCCCCTCAGTGTCTCTCCTGGTGTGAGGGGCCCAAATCTGATGGGTCTGTCCAGCCCTAACACATCCTTCCACGGAACCTCAGCCTCTTCCATGGAGAGGGTGTTGGACTTCTGCTGGTTATGTGGTTTTGTGACAGTGCAGCCCTGATGTCCACACCACCTCTCTAATGGTCACAAACACACCCCATGGCCAGAGAACTGAGCTGCTGGGGCAGGCAAAGCACCTGTCTCCTGCTTGCAGAAGGTAGGACAATAATTAGCAACAGGAACTGATTGAGGTTGAGATAAATTTAGTTTGGCTGCACTGAGACTCTAAAGGCAGAGGAGATGGGATCTCCTCCCACACCTCCCTGCAGGATGGGGCTTTGCCATGGTTAAGCTGGTGTTGGCTGGTTGGCCCCCGAGGGCAGGACATCTGTGGGTGTTGTTTTCAGCTATCAGTTGCTCCAGGGCAGAGTTTAGCTCTAGATAAATCAAGACTATTTCACTGAGTCCAGATGACTCATAACCACAGGGCAGGAAACTCTTTTATCTCTGGGGCAGCCGGTTTAATATAGATAGATGTTCACTCCTTAGTGCTGAATAATTTCCATCTCTTTACTTCTCATTAAAAGCAAATCAGAGGAGGGAAAACAGGGAGAAATTTCTCTTGTCACCTCTGTTTCTACCATCTCTGAGAGAGCTTCCACCCAGCTGTGCAATCCCCCTGTACTGGGTTGTTTGCCATGTATTTTAATTGGCAGAAAAAAGGGCTTTGCTCCAAGCACCATTTCATTTTAAACCCTGATTCTGCAGGCCTGGATGGAACAGGGATGTGTTACAACAGAGTCTGCTTCAATTTCCATAGAGGGAAGAGCATTGTTGCCTCCTCAGATGAAGGGGAGCCGCAGTGGAATTAGGCATCTTGTTGAGGAGCCTCAACATCTTCACCCTTGAGCAGCAGCTGGAGGTTGAGAGAAAAGGACTTGGGAAGCAGGAAACTCTTAAACATGAGAGAAAGGGCAAGGTTTTGCTGGAGAACCTCTCGAGTCAGTTATTTCTCTTTCCTAAATATGTCAGGCAGCACTTTGTGTCTCAGGCTTTGCCTGAGTGTCAGACCTGCCTTCCTGCCAGAACACTCTGCTGGCTCAGGTACGAGTGGTTTTTCCCTTAATCTCTGTCCAGCAGTGACAGCAGGGCTGTGTGATGCTTTCCCGCTCCTGTGTTCTCTGGGATCTTGTCCTTGCCATCTGTAGAAGTTTGTGTGAGCCCTGGCTTGAGGAGACTTCAGGAGTGGCCATGCCAGGAGCTGCTCCATGTCCACGATGAAGCACGATGTGCTCAGGCTGCAAGCTGAGGACTCCGTGTGTGGAGCTGGGAAGGTCCAAGAGAGCCCAGGGACAGTTCTCCAGCCCTTCCCTGCATTGTGCAGGTCTCTCCCCTTGTGGTGACACCCTCCTGGTCGGTGCTGATCCCTTCCTCCCCATCAGAACCAGCAGGACCCTGCTGCACAGAACTCACCCAGCTCTGCATGGCTGCTTTTGCAAATGGCCAGTTGGTTGGCGTGGTTGGTGTTCACTGTCTGATCCATAAAAGCCTCTGTTCAAATAACATCCAGTGCTGGAGCAATCCAGGGCAGCAGCTTGACACCATGGCTTAGGCTGCACTGGAGACCTCTAAATCCATAGGCTGAAGCTGGTGAGATGAATGATTGCCAGGAACCAACCTTCCCAGCGTTTTCCACTCTTAAATATCGTGGTAATAAAAGGTTATAATCATGAAGTCCTTCTGCAGCCCACGGTGCCTCATCTGAAATCAGGACAACGGAGAGCGCGGAGCAAGGTGGTTATTAATATCCTGTCTCCTGATGATGGCTTTATAAACATCATCACCACAGGCACAGCCTTTTTAGCATGACCTTCAGCCAAATGTCGTGCTTTTATCACACTTGATATTTAACCAATGAGGCAATTCGGAGAAGACCTTGCCCCCAAATATCTGTCCTTATACACAGGGGTATGGAGTCAAAACTGAGAGAAACTGTGTTAAGTCATGCTAAATGCTCTTTAGACCTGATGCTCCTTGTCTGGGAACTCTGCCAGGGCTCCAGCAAGAAGGGGATCAGATGTTTGTCTCCAGTGGAAACCGTCCATGCTGTAGAGGACGACTCATGGGCAAAAGCCCCACACAGCAATGAGGCCACGCTCACACCAAAGCTACAGACTTTGCCTGGTGGGATGAGGTCTTGATGGAGACAGGAGGGTCCTTGCTGCAGGGAGAGGGGCAGCTCCCACCCTGGGAAGCCCCAGAAAAGACACCGTCTTTCCTAGTGACTTGTAGATATTTATGATGGCTATTTAAAGCAGCAAACGAAGTCACGTCCCTACCCACGGCAGGGGCTTGAAAGTAAATGATCTTCAAGGCCCCTTCCAACCCAAACCAGTCTGTGATTCTCTAATAAGAGTGAAGAAAAGGTTTTGTGGCATAACCAGTGTGGATGGAGGAGGCGAGGTGCAGCTGTGGAGCCTGGGTCTCTTGGTGAGAGGGACACTGGGGTCACTGGTCCCCATCAGGAGCTGCCGTTGTCTTGATGCCATTGGAAATGGCCTTTTGTCCGTTGCCTGCTCCCACTTCAATTTCAGAGGGTGCCCTTTGCTGGAATAACAACCCCGAGGAAAGTCATGTACCAGAGAGGGCTCGGGGTGGTGATCAGTGCAGGACATGGGTTTCAGCTAGAAGGATGGACATGGAGAGGGTGCGCAAGGCCATCCCAAGCCAATGGTGTGCTGGACAGCAGTCGCCCAGCCCAGAGCTGAGGGCTGTCACTCTCTGCAGCCTTCACCACCAAGGGGGTCTGGGCAGCCCTGCATGGGGCAGCCCATCTCTGTAGGAGCTGAATGGTGGAGACTGGGAGTAAGGACAGATTGCCCTGGTGTGGTGGATCCAGACCAGTGGCAGGGCTGAGCAGCCTGAGATTGCTTTGGACATCTCAGCTTGGGTCTGGAAGGAAATGTCTCACCTGCAGTGTTCATATAAGCTCCCTGGGGCCTCTGCAGGGCCAGCAGCAGTGGTGAGGAGGAGAAACAGACCTGCCTCAGGTGATAACAGGTGGATGAGGGCATTGCTGGCACTGGCATCCAGCTTGCAGGTGCCCACATTGGTGCTACCCAGCACTGCTCTGGCTCTCCTGAGTTGTGTCCCCGTCCCGATGCTGCAGATATACCTCTGCCCTCCTGACACACCCTCCGTGCCTCATTTCCCCACACCTCCTTTCTTTTTCCCAGGTCATCGTCCCCTAAAATGACGCAGCAGATGCGGGACCTGCAGCTGGCACAGGCCAGGAAGCCGCCGGGCCCTTCCTCGCCCAACGCGGCCAAGAGGCTCTACCGGAACCTGTCGGGGAAATTCCGCGTCAACTACACGTCCTTCGACGAGGGCAGCCTGGTGGGACGGGGCGAGAAGGAGAAGCTCCGCAAGTCCTACCTGGTCAGTGCCTGCTGGGCTCCATCCAGAGGGGGACAGGGGGTCCATGGGGGCAGAGGGTCTGCGTGTGGGTGATGCTGTTGCCTGGGTAGAAGACAAGAGTGTGTTAAGTGAAGCCACCCTGAAGCAAATTCAGCTGGAGCTGGTTTGCTTGGCATCATCCAGATGTATCCGCAAAGGGATGATGCTCCCAAGCCTCTGAGGCAAGGGCACCCTCTCCCTGATTGGGTTCATGAGGTGCTGGTGAGGGGTGAGGTGGGGGAAGGTGCCCCGTGCTCAGACGACCTGTGTTTCTCCTTCCATGCAGTTCCAGAGCAATGCTGCCCTCTTTGAGGCCGTGGAGCTGCAGGACCTCGACAGGGTCCAGGAGCTGCTGAAGCAGTACAGCCCCGAGGAGCTGGACCTCAACACCCCCAACAGCGAGGGGCTCCTGCCCCTGGACATCGCTATCATGACCAACAATGCTCCCATCGCCAGGGCCCTGCTGCAGGCAGGAGCAAAGGAGAGCCCACACTGTGAGTTGGGACAGGGATCTCTGCTGTGCCCATCACCTGAGTCTGCAGCCTGGTGGAACAGGGCACCTCAGGCAGTGGGGTGTGGGTAGGGAAGCAGTCGCTGGGCGGTAGTGCAGCGATGGGAGCCGTGCGCTCGGGTGGAGCCCAGGACTGGGACACCAAGGGGAGGATGGGATCTGGGAGTGGGGATTCGTTACCAGCAGAGCCGGAGCTTGTCCTAACCACCTTCTCCTCCTTCCTCCTGGCTTCCCTTCTGGGACCCATGGCCGTGCCCACGCTCCCCACAGTCGTGAGCCTGGAGAGCCGCTCTCTGCACCTCTCCACGCTGGTGCGGGAGGCGGAGCAGCGCGTCAACGAGCTGACGGCGCAGGTGGTGAACGAGGCGCCCAACGCCGACTGCTCCGAGAAGGAGAAGCAGCTCAAGGCCTGGGAGTGGCGGTTCCGGCTTTACAAGCGCATGAAGGCAGGGTTTGAGCACGCCCGTGAGTGCCCACAGGAGGGCTGGGGGGCCTGGGCGGCAGCTCCTGCGCTGGGGGAAGGAGCGGGGCTGCGCGTGGTGCAGGCACAGGGCTGGGCCAGCACCCATCGGTGTCCCCAGTTCCTGTAACCAGGGCCCACGGTATGGGTGCGTGGTGGGGAGAACATGTTCCACTCAGGGAATATTTCCCTGGGACTGGGGGGAGGCCCAAGAGGGACGCTGAGGGGGGCAGTGACCGTCCTCGCTGTAGTGGTCCCTGCGCTCTCTGTCCCCAGGAGTGCCAGATGCCCCCACCAACGTCCACCTCTCGGTGGCCAGCAGCTCCTCGGTGCAGGTGACCTTCTTGGAGCCCCTGAGCGTCAACTCGGCCGTTGTCACCAAGTACAAAGGTAAGAACCAGGATCCCTGCAGCAGTGCAGGGGGGTCACAGCCACAGCAGTGCCTGGCACCCCTCACGCCCCATGTCAGCACGGCAGAGCCCTTGGCAGCGCTGCCAAGCCCCAGTCAGGCCACTTTTGTACTTGAGCCTGGGAGGAGCCAGGGCTGCAGGACAGCCGAAGGGCCACCCAAATGCTCTGAGCTAAACCAAACACCACCCTGCACCAAGCCAAAACTTGGAGTGCCACTTGTTTGCTGGCCCCTCATCCTGCACACTGGAAGGGTTTGCTGTGCTGTCTCTCTTGGACCCTTTACCCACTTGAACCAGATACTTTTGGCTTCTGGGAGGGTTTCTTCCATTCCCCACTTCTGGCCCATCAGTTAAAGGTGCTGACCCCATCTGATGTGGTTTGGTGAGAAGAACCACAGCTCCCCATGACACTCCCCGCATCGGGAATCCCCCTTTCCTTGCCTTCATTCTGCTGCCTCCGGCTTCTGTGCTGCCCGTGGTCCCTCTTCAGCTGCTGCCTGTGACGTGCCCTGGTGGCCTGTCCCCACTCTGGGGCCATGTGACACCTTGGAGGTCTCTCTCTTGCAGTGGAGTGGAGCTGCTCCCCCACCTTCTCGCCGCCGCTGGGCGAGGCCACGATCGACAAGCTGAAGAACCTGCACTTCACCATCCAGGGGCTGGTGTCGGTGAGCCCCTGGGGTGCCCCACAGGGGTCAGGGCTGCAGGGGGAGAGCCCACAGCTGGGAAAAGGCACTGGCCATGGGGCAGCCCACGGGGTCATTCCCTGCAGCTGTGGTGGGGAGGGGATCAGATGTTGGAACGGGCTGTCCGGGGAGTCATCATCGCAAAAGGCATGTGGATGTGGCACTTGGGGACATGGTTTAATGGTGGCCCTGGCAGTGCTGCGGGAATGGTTGGACTCGGTGATCTTAGAGGCCTTTTCCAACCGTAAGAATTCTTTTTTCTATGATTATTCTGATCAGGAACAATACGATAGTGCCGTGGTGCATTCCATGGGCACAGCCTGGGCAGAGCTGAGAGTGCAGGGCTGGGGGAGGCATCTGTCTGTCCTGGCGTGGCTGCAGCCGTTGAGAACAGGGAACCCCCCTGCGCGGGGTGCCTGGGGAGCGATAGGCAGAATGTGCCCATTCAGCTTGGGCCTGATTTATCCCCTGCCCCCACGCCGCTCCTGTCTCCACCCGGGCTCTTCCTGTGCAATAAATCAGTGTCTCGTTCCTCTGCCACCTGCACAGTCCAAGCCCTCACACCAGCCCTGTCGCTCACTGAGGGGGACACCGGCCCTGTCTCCATGTCCAGGGGCTTGGCAAGGTCACGGGCTGGTGGGACTGTGGCTCCCCGCTGTTTTATCTCCCTGAGAACCGCAAGAGCCACGCTGCCTGTCAGCTGTCCCCTCCCCGGGGCTGCCGTCCTGTCCCCAGCACGCTCTGCACTGCGCCGGCCACGGGGAGAAGGGGCGGTCTTGGGAACTGTGGTGGGATGGAGCTCAGGATGGGAACACGGGGAATGCTGGGGTAGATGGGATCACCCTCACCAGGGGTGGGCAGGCAGGGACCACTGGCTCGAGGAGCAGGGAATGCCCGTGGTTAGTCAGAGGGGCTTAGCCAAGGCAGCAGTGCCGGAGCTCAGGAGCTGTTGGGGTGGGAGAGCTGCCCTGATTTGTGGCTGGAGCTGTGTTGCTGCAAGGAGCTGGTCCGAGCCCATCAATCACACTCTCAGAGCTGCTTCCCAGGCTCCTGTCTGCCTCCATGAGTGCCTGGAGGCCTGGCAACATCTGGCAGCTTGGCTGGGCTTTAATCACTGTCGTGGTGCCACAAGCTCTTGACGGTGCCAGCTCCCTGTTTCTAGGGGCCAGATCGTTGCACATCCCAGGGGAATGGCAGCACCCCAACCTCCAGAAGCACCGTGTCTGTGGGGCTGGAGCACCTCTGGCAAGGAGCATTTGCAATGGCCAATCCTTCCTTTGCCTCCCCCAAAACCACCCACTTGGGCCACAGGGATTCTCTAGTGTCTGATAACAAGGGCTTTGTACAGGGGGGGCAGGTAAGAGCCTGTGACCTGGGCCGTGGGCTCCCAGTTTAGTGCTCCTCATGGAGTGCACTGGGTGGGGGCAAACCCTCCTGCCCTGGCACACAGAGCCGGGAGAGGTGCCTGTGTGCTGAGTGGGGCCTCCCTTCTCGCAGGGCACGGCATACTATGTCCGGGTGTCTGCCTACAACATGAAGGGCTGGGGTCCCCCACAAGCCTCCGTGCCCCCGTGTGCCATCCCTTCCAGTAAGTACCACCGGGAACACCCACGGGAGCCAGCACTGGCTGAAGGGTGGGGGGGAGGTGGCAGCTCCCGGTGCCACCCTGGGGTCTCTCCTGCTGCCACGATGAGGGCTGGGGGACCCAGGAGCAGAGGCAGAATTTTGGGGTCTCGGGCCAGGCAGGGAGGCTGTGCCTGGGAATCTGGGATGCTGCCTCCAGCCATCAGGTGCTTTGCCAAATAGTGATTCTTCAGCCTTGGGTTCTCCTTGCCACCTGGGAAAGGCTGAGCCATATCAGGCCAAGGAGGTGGCCAAGAGCCAGGACTCAGAGTGTTCCAGTCCTGTGTGGCAGTGGCCTGGAGCCCTCCCTGTGCCACCACATGCTCTCCCCCATCCAGCCCAACCCCGAGGACCTGCATTCCCTGGCATCAAGCTGGCGTGGAGGTCACCAGCCCCACAGAGACCAGCACTGGGCTGTCAGCACTCTTGTCCCCATGCTGGCACCACGAAAAGTGGTGGGGAACAGCCACCCAATGTCACACAAGGCACACTGGGGTGCTGGGCAGAGGCAGGCCAGGAGGACAGAGCTGGAAGGAGCAGCCCAAATGGTGAAGTTCAGGGCTGAGGGGGCTCCAGGATGGCCTCTGCCCCTTGACACCGGTCCCGAAACGGGTCCCTGCTGTGTGGTGGTCCCACAGGACTGGTGCTGTGAATGAGTAAGGAGCAGCCCCAGGGGAGGCTGAGCCTGTCCCAAGGAGCAGGTGGTGGGGACATGTCCCCTGCCACTATGGTGCCCAGGGAGCAGGGGTGGGCACCGTGAGCAGGTGGAGGTGAACAGCGATGGTCAGAAATGTGCAGCACCATGATCAGATCCACATAGCTCTGGCATGGAAACCTCCAAAAATCCATTTGCATGTCTGTGAATGCACATAGCAAGGGCACAGCACAGCCCACTGACAGGGCTTTACCCTGTCCCTGTGGTGTTTGTGCCCACTTTAAAGCCCATTTGCTACCCCACATGGCTCACATTCCCCACGACCCCAAGATCCCAGCAGTAGAAGATCTCCCTTCAGTAGAGATCCCTCCCTGGCCCAGCAGAATATAGTCAAGCACCTCCCTGGGTGTTTTTAAAGCTACTAAAAATAGTGGCAAGTCCCAGCCAAAGTTAACAGAGCTGAACTTTCCATGGAAAACAGCAGCGGGCAGGACACAGGGGGCATTTAAAGCAATTAATGTAAAGTTGAGGGAGAAGAGCCAGCAGGTCTCTGACCCCACTCCTGGTCCTGCTGCCATCCCACAGCGGGTGGAGCTGGTGGGAGCTTATTTATGTGTTTGCAGAGGTGAGCCCAGCTCCCAGCACTCGCCTGGAGAAACTGGGGAAGACGTGGAGGAAGACACTGGAAAGAATTTTATTTTTTAAGGCCAGGGAAGCACGGCAGCAACAAACAGGACCTTGTTCCTTCCCTACCGTGTCCCCGCCACGCTGTAGGATGGCCAGTGGTCACGGGGAGCTGTGCAGAGCTGGGAGTTCCTGGGAAGAGTGTCACAGAGCTGGGCATCTCCTGAAGCTCAGCACATCCAGAGGTGCCCAGCATCCAAAACTGCTGTGCCCAGGGGACACAGAGATGAGGTGGGAGGAGGGGATAGGAACCCCTCTTTCCCAAGGAGTGCCAGGGGTGATGTCAGTCTGTCCCCCACAGACTGGCGAGAGTACGATGGCCGGGCCCCGCGGCGGAGGGGACAGGCTGAAGCTCTGGATCATCTTCTGGGCCAGGTGAAGACTGTCCACCAGCACTGCGTTTGCCACGGTGAGCCCAGGCATGGTGCTGCTGGGAGGCTGGGGTGGGCGGCCTGGCTGAGTCCCCCAGGGTTGTGGTGTGAGCCACGGAGCTGGGGTGGCACCAGGAATAGCTCTGTGCCATGGATGAGCATAGCAGGGAGACAGGCAGTGGAGACCTTGGCAGGGCCTTCCCAGTGGGTTGGTGTGCCATGCCAGAGACTGCCACTGCAGTTCTTCACCTCCTGCTGCAGCATCCTCTGCTCTTCTGCTCCACAGAGCCCTGCAAGAACCAGCCCCAGAGCAGAAAGCACTCGGTCTCCAAGAGCCTCAAGCACCTCTTCCACCCTGGCAGCAAGTTTCTCAAGACACTGAAGCGGTGAGAGGCTGGTGCATGGGGTTGTGGAGAGCCCCTCTCCCAGTGGGGCTGTAGATCTGCCCATCCCGGGTGTCACCGGGAGCTGTTCCCGATGGGAGGGGGCTGAGGGTGCTCAGAGGTGTGTCCTCAGCTGGACACAGCTGGTGGTGTCAGTGCAGATGAGTCCTATGACCCAGAGATGGAACGTTCTCCTTGGTATCTCCATCTGGACCGGCCAAGCTGTACCCAGATCCCTGCACCATCCCAGCGTCACCCAGCACCCACCTCCTCTAGACCCCAGCACCCTCCCACTGCCCACCCCCGTGCTTGGCCTTCAGGCACTCCAGTGTGTCCCCTGCACAGACTGCACTGGCCCCATCACCCTCCCTTGTGCCAGGAGGGCATCAGCCATGGCATCTGCTGTTCCTGCTCCCATGCTGGCCATGGGCCTCTTCTGCCATGGGCTGTTGGAGAGGAGACAAGACCTGGGGCTGGGCATCTCCTCTTCCCCCAGGACAGAGGCCCTTTGGGAGATGAAGATGGAAGCTGGGGGTGACACTGAAGTGTGTCTTCCCTCCCATGCAGGGGCCTCTACCTGACAGCCATCTTCTACAAGGATGACAACATCCTGGTGACCCACGAAGACCAGATCCCCGTGGTGGAGATTGATGACACCTACTCCTGCCTGCTCATGCAGGATTTCCTCTGGTTCACCAAGGTGGGTGGCTCAGGGACCCTGTGCTGGGACAGCTGGGAGTGTCAGGGTGACCCAAATGGGCAGCAGGCACCACTGATGCCTTTGGTTGGCAGCAGCCAAAATAGTTTGCTGGATGGTCCTTATCTACTGGTGGAGAAGGCTTTCTTCTCCCTTGCTCCCTTGGCTAGCTTCTATTCAAACTGAAGGTCCTAGAGGAAGATGGATATCTGGGTGGACATGGCCTGGTATAGGCTCTGGAGGAGTATCAGGGTACCTGTGGCACAGGGATTTGCACCCCTGTTGAGAGGTGCTGTGAGCCCATGCACCCTCCTAACCCAGTTCGACCAGAAAGGCAAATGGATTTCCCCAAAACATGTTGCTGTGACCCAGCTGTGGCGGTGACAGCCCTTGGTGTGCTGTGTGCTGCAGGTGTCGTGCATGTGGGATGAGATCCTGTGGCTGCGGCAGTGTGTCACCGTGTCCCAGTCATCCTGCTCCTGCATCCTGCAGACGCGCTTCAAGATGCTGCTGGCCATCTCCCAGATGCAGGTGAGGGTGAGCCTGGGTGGGGAACAAACCCTTTTGGTGGGACACCAGGGGCCAGGCTCCCTTGGGAGCAGCACAGCCAGGAGAAGCCTGGGGTCTGCCAGTCCTGCCCAGCTCTTGGTCCACAGCAGGACTGTATGTCCTTGACTTGTCCTCCCTGGCAGGACCCTGGCTGTGGGACAGTGAGGTGCCAGGGATCATGGCAGTCTCACACAGAGGGGCTAGGGGCCATCAGGGTGCTTTGCTGGCAGACTGGTTTCCAGCAGCTGCAGTCACGTCCCAGCTGCACAGACCCACAAGCACTGTGCCTCCAGGATGTCCCCTGACACTGCTTTCTCCTGCCCTCCCACCCCATTGTGCAGGGACTGCTGGGCATTCAGGACCTGGGGCAGGTCTTCTTTGAGCCCGTCAAAGACAAGCAGGGCAACATCCTCATCGTCACCCTGAAGGAGGTGAAGACCAACCAGACCTTCGAGAGCGTCCGCTGGGTTCCCATCTGCAAGCTGCAGACCAGCCGCAAGTCCGTGTCCTCCCCGGAGGAGCCCACAGCTCTGGACACACTGCTGATCTCCATCCAGGTGTGTGTCGGGGCCCTTGGGGCAGGGGATTGCAGTGGGCTCCCCTGGGGACCACCAGTGCTCCCTGCTCCCCTCGGGCTGGAAGGGTCATGGCAGAGCCTGGGCCACCAAGGGTCTGGTCCTGGCTGCAGGCAGATGGGGAGCAGAGCCCAGCCAGCCTCCAAAAATCCTGTTGTTTCAAGGGGAGGTATCAGTTTATTGCCAAATGCATCCTGGCAACACTGGGTTTTCTTGCTCTGCCATTCCCCTTCTCCATCTGGGCTGGCTGTACCACAGCATCGGCACAAAGGCAGGTGAGAGCTGTGCTGTGAGGGCTCGCTCATTCCAGCAGTGCCTCTCTCCTCAGGACAAGCTGGCTTACCACCAGAGGAGCAGCCATGCCCTCTCCCCAGGCCTCTACCTGGGCTACTTGAAGCTCTGCAGTGCCGTGGATCAGATCCGAGTGCTGGTGCCAGAGCAGCTCCCCAACATCCTGTGCCATGTCAAGATTCGCTCCAACCCCAACATCTCCAGGTGGGGCTTGCAGGGCAGCTCAGCCAGGCTGCTCTGTCCCATCCAGCCTGACAGCACCATCCCCTCCTGCTTCTGCTCCCAGGCTCCTGGCAGCAGCGTAATATTCCCTCTGATCCCTGCTGCCTGCCATGCAATGCTCTCAGGCACAGGGTGTGATTGATGGGATTATCCTGTGCAGGACTCAGTGATCCTTGCAACTCAGGATACTCTTTGATTCTATGATTCAACCTGGAGCTGGAGCAAACCAAGTTCACTCTCCACAGCTCCCACATCCCTTGGGATGCCGCACTTTTTGGGAGAGGAACAGCTCTACAAACACAGCTCTCATAGAGCTTGTGTGTCCAGGTCCAGCCCGAGCTACTCCCTCCTTCACCTACCTGTCTCTGTCCTTCTCCAGGGAGGAGTGGGAATGGCTGCAGAAGATGGCCAGTGTGGAGGAGCCCGTTCCTGCAGAGCCAGAGGCTGACACCTCCCAGAACTCCTTGTTTCATGAGCTCCAAGTGGCCATCAAGGAGCTGATGACCCTGGTCAACATCCCATTGCAAGAGGTAGAGGAAGGTGCTGAGGTGTGGGGAGGAGGGAGGGGAAGGGGCTGTGAGCACATGCTGGTCACTGCAGCAGGCAGGGAACCACAGCCCCGGGTCCTCCTTATGGGGATGAAGCACCCATGAGATTTTAGTCCTGGGCAAATACAAGGTGAGTGATGGGCAAGTCTGAAGCATCTGCCAGCCCAGGGACAGTGTCCCCAGGAGTGGGTTGCCCTCACCTGTACCTCCAAAGCAAGGACAGTGAATCTGGGTTTGCACTACTGCCTGCACGTGGTTTGGTCCTGGGCAGCTCAAGACCAGCCCAGCTCTCCAAAGCAGACTGGCCCCTGGTCAGTGGTGGGCTGGAGCTGCAGCCCCTGGGGTCAGACTGCGTGGGGAGAAACCCTCTTCCACCATGCCAAGTATTTGCTGGGAAGGCGCCCAGCGGCCCCAGGGCAAGGACCCTGTGGTTGTGTGCTGAAGCAGCAGTGTCCCCTGGCTGCAGGTGGTCCCTCTGTGCACGAGGACTTGGCAGAGGGCCCACCAGGTGATGTTTGCAGTTGTTACCTTCACTGTGTTCTTGCAGGCCAAAGATTTCCGTCTGTACAGCCAAGAGGTGCTGGACTTTGGGGATCAGGTCTCCTTCCTGCTGCTGCTGCCTCCATCAGACGATGTCTGCACTGCTCCAGGCCAGAACAACCCCTACACCCCTCGCTCCGGCTTCCTCACGCTGCCGCTGCAGATCTTCGAGCTGGGTGAGGAGAGGGAATGCCAAAAGCCAACCCTGCTGGTCCCCTTGTCCCTTGAGACCTTCTGAGAGCTGGGTTGGGCAGTGGGGTGGGCTGGAGCTTCCTCACCTCCCTGGAGAGGAGGAGTGGAGGCGTGTGCTGAGGGCTGTCCAGCTGCACTAGTGGACAGCATTGCCTCCTCCTTGTGTTGGGTGATAGGGAGGAGCATGTAGGGCATCCACAGCAAAGGACCTGATGTTTTTCATCCCCCCTCTCTTGTTTCCTCTCCCCAGTCCACTTCTTCACATACGACCGTGAGTTCATCAGCCAGTACTGCCAGGTGTCTGCCCTCCTGGAGCTGGAGTCGCTCCTCTCCCAGCAGAGCCTCAGGGAGGCTTTCTCTGATGCTGAGCTCTCCACTGCCAAGCAGAGGCACCAACAGGTTCAGGACTACATCCAGGTATGGGGTGGGAGCCAGGCTTGACAGTGCCATGGGACCTGCCAAGACAGTCATGCAGGAGCACCTGAGCAGGGGCTGTTCCCTGGCCTTGGTAGCTTTGGCCCCGTGGGGTTTCTCTGATGTGGCTGATGGGCAACAGCAGACCGGGCTTTCATAGAATCACAGAATGTTTTGGGTTGGAAGGGACATTAAAGCTCTCCTTGTTCCACCCCCTGCCATGGGCAGGGACACCTTCCCCTAGCCCCGGTTGCTCCAAGCCCTGTCCAGCCTGGCCTTGGACACTTCCAGGGATCCAGGGGCAGCCACAGCTTCTCTGTGCAACCTGTGCCAGGGTCTCACCACCCTCATAGGGAAGAATTTCTTCCCAATATCCCATCTATCCCTGCCCTCTGTCAGTGGGAAGCCATTCCCCCTTGTCCTGTCACTCTGTGCCCTTGTCCAAACTCGCTCTCCAGCTCTCTTGGAGCCCCTTTAGGCCCTGGAAGGGACTCTAAGGTCTTCTCCAGGCTGCAGTTATTTTATCTAGCAACTTCTTACCGCAGTGATCATGTTAAAAGTCCTGAGGAGAGAGCCAGAGGCTTCTGCTCTGCATGTCCCCTCCTTGCTAGAAAAGGGCCTGCAAGTGCATTTTGAGATGGACTTGCAAAGAAGTATCCCACACTACCCCTGTCCCCAGCACCCTGCCTGCAGCAGACAGGTCCTGCTGAACCAGCAGCTGCAGCACCCTCCCACCTGAGAGCACTTTCTTGGGATTCCCACAGGGCTCCTGGGAGAGGTGTGTGGGCAGAGCCCATGTTTTGCCGTGGGGGCTTTTTTGCTGCTGTGATTTGCTGTTTGAAAGGGATCCTCCGTTTCCTGTTTTGGCAGCAAATGGAGGAGATCTGGCGGGAGATGCGCTGGATCATGGACGCCCTGCAGCACGCCCGCTACAAGCAGCCCTCCTGTGGGGTGTCTCTCAGCGGCTTTCTCAGCGAGGCTGGGGGGGCAATGAAGGAGAAAACCCGATCCTCCTCGTCCCACCTCGACTACCTTCCCTCCCCAGTGCCCTCGCCAGAGACCAGCCGCAAGCTCAACTCCGGTAAGGACCCGGCTGGGCAAGCTCCGGCCTGGTGTGCTCGGGGGACTGTCCGTACTCAGGGGGTCAGAGGTGCTGCTGCAGTGGCTGCACCCGAGGGACCTGCAGGACTGGAGCTGGGAGCGGGGCAAGGCAGCCAGTCTCAGCCCTGCCTGTGCCGTGGCGAGCGCAGCACAGGTGTGTGACAAGGGGGTAAAACCGCGGGGGCTTCCTTGGATTCCACCTGCTGCAAACCCTCAGCCGGGGTTGTCCACACTGAGGCTGAGCCCCTCTTTGCTTCTCTCACCCCCTCGTAGACTCTCACGGGCTGTCAGACGAGGAAGGCTCCTCGGAGGTGTTCCTGGCCACTGACAGCGATTACGACTCCAGCCGGGCACAGAGCCCGAAGGAGCTCGACCTGGTGTACTCACCCTCGGGGCCCGAGTGCTGCAGCCGGAGAGCCACCCGCACCCTGCGGGACAGCACCCCGGACGTTCTGCAGACCCACGAGCTCAAGACC
>VXAY01000876.1:310-61123 GCA_013399855.1 Oxyruncus cristatus
GGATCATCCCAGAGCACATGGCATAGGATTGTGTCCAGACACCTCTGGAATATCCCCAGTCAGGGAGACTCCACACCCTCTCTGGGCAATCTGTTCAGTGCTGGGTCACTGCACAGCAAAGAAGTTCTTCCTCATGTCCAGCTGCAACTTGCTGGGCATCAGTTCCTGCCCGTTCCTCTTGTGCCATTGCTGGGCACCCCTGAGCAGAGCCTGGTCCATCCTCTGCCCCCTCCCTGCAGACATTTTTACACATTAATAAGGTCTCCTCAATGTCCTTCCTTAACTGAGGGGCCCAGAACTGGACACAGTATTCAAGGTGTGGCCTCACCAGTGCCAAGCACAGAGGGATAATCACTTCCCTGGTCCTGCTGGGAACACTGTTGCTGATCTAACCCAGGATGCCAATGGCCTTCTTGCCAACCTGGGCACACCCGGGCTCGTGTTCAGATGTCATGTTGTCACTGCCCACCCACCGAACAACCCTGCACCTGTATTAAGCTTGTATAATGATCAATCTCTCTTATGGGATGTGCTGTTTTGCAGGTCCTTGCCCCTCATACCTGTCTTATGGGAAATGAGACAAATCCAACAATTGAAACTTTGGCCGCTGCTGAGCTGGACCGATTAAAACCATTTTTACTAACTTATTACTTATGCCTTGAATTACCTGGCCTCATCAAATCAGCTTTAAATGATGCTTAAACAATCTTCTGATTACGGACATGCAATCACTAAAATTCCTGTCTCCCTCTGTCACCTTTGGTCTTCAACATTTCACTGAGGCTTTTTGCCCTAAGCAAATGCTGCTGTGAATGTGACACCATGATCATGCACCAGGCACTCTGAATCTGCCACTCTCACTATTATAGCTTTGTTTTTCCCATGAGTTCCCATTACTTTTTGGTCTGCGTGGAATACAAATGGCTGTTCTTTTGGAACCTGGCCTACACTACTGTAGCTGGTGCTCATATTGACCCAGAAGTTTTTAAAACATCAACAGGAAAAGGCAGAAGAGACAAGGAATATTTCTGACAATTTGGACATATTCCAAAATACTCAATTTTAACTCAACCTCTGTTCTGATGTAAATCCAAATAGCAGCCCTGCCAGAACTGTGGCACAGAGAGATGATTTGGGGTCTGGGGCAAAAATTTGAATGCTCTGTGAACTCTTGTCTGTAGAATCATAGAATGGTTTAGGCTGGAAAGGATCTTAAAGATTATCTTATTCCAACCCCTGCCGTGGGCAGGGACACCTTCCACTAGCCCAGGGTGCTCAGAGCCCCATCCAACCTGGCCTTGGACACTTCCAGGGATGGGGCAGCCACAGCTTCTCTGGGCAACCTGTACCGGGTCCTCCCCACCCTCCCAGGGAAGAATTGCCTTTGAATATCCAATCTAAACCTGCCCTCTGTCAGTTTGAAGCCATTGCCCCCTTGTCCTGTCACTCCAGGCCCTTGGAAATAGTCCCTCTCCGTCTTTCTTGTGGACTCCCTTCAGGTCCTGGAAGGCCACAATTAGGGCTCCCCAAAGCTTTCTCTTCTCCAGGCTGAACAATCCCAATTTCCTTCACGCTTTTTTCTTTGACTGGTAGTCCAGGTACACAAAGAGTTAAGCGTATTCATCTCTTTTTACTGGTAGCTGGGAACCACAGTAGCAGGCACCCTCCACCTCCCACCCCCAAACTTCCTATCCACTTCCTACCCTACTGCTCTGTCCACCTTCATCATGCCTGACAGTCTCACCACAGCTTCTCTGAGGAGCCCAGCCTGCCTCAACACCTTCGGGAAAGCCAGATATCCTTAGATATGGTACAGAAAAAACAATGCTCACAACCGACAAATGCTCAGGGGAAGCAGTGGGAATTTGCCAAGCAGAAGTGGGTCTGTAGGCTCTTGTTAGATGTGGCACACAAATATGTGGAAATGTCTGTCCAATTCCCGTCTCACAGGCACGTCTTGTTCTTGATCCAAGTCAGACCCTCTTGCTGTGGGGACTTGACCCTTAGTTGTTCTATGCAGTAACTTAAATGTCCATGGGAAGTGACTTCATAACAAATTCTAAGTTTGGACTAAAGGAAAAAAAATGAATTAATGCTAAGGCAAAAGTCTATAAATCAGGAGATGTGCCTTCTGCTCCCAGCTTGCCACCCCCTTATTTTAGGAGAGATAAAGTAGAGCTTTGTGGTATCCACTTTCCATTTGTAAAAGAATATTTTTCTATTTCAACAGTGGCGGGTGATCAGATGTACTTATGTCTGGTGGTGATGTAATCATAAAAAAAGCAGTAAGATAATGGAAATATCCAACTTGCAACAGCTCCAATTACAAGTTAACTCGGTTAAATGTGCAATTTAGAGGGAGATGAATTTGATTTTTAAAACAATTTGGAACATCATAATGCTGATTAAGGACTATCTCACTGTGTTTGAATCCCAGGGGACTTAGAGCCCAACATCTAAAAGCAGCCTCAGGGCTACTGATCACCTGAAATGTGCGAGGATTTATTATGCTGGGTGTTTCTGGCATCTCTCAGCTCTCCCACACTGGGAACAGCAAATGCTGACTTTAAGGGCTGGCAGGTATGAATGGCATCCCTCAGTTTCCACACAACCCTGCATCCTTGGGCTCCTTGTGGAAATACTGATGTCACTCTGCTTTCTGGCTGGAGCAAGTTAATCAGGAGACCAAAGTGCCTGTCTGGTTAATTAGAAAACCATCCTTTGAAAGCTCCCTGGGCTCAGCAGTGCTGATGAAGTAGCAGAGTCCAGTTGATTCTTCAGATTATCCAGTGCATGTCAGAGATAAATAAGGACATGAGTTAATGCCTGGAGACCCCATTTGCTTTCTGATTTCACCATTTTTTAAATACTTCTGTATGTCTCAGTGGTTTCAGAAACCTCTGTCTCACTTCTGAGGCTTCTCCCTTGTCCCTGGTGTGTGTTTTTCGGAAGGTGTGCAAAAAACAGACAGCAGATACTCTCTTCGCCCTGAAAACCCCTTCTTTCATTTTCTGCTGAGTTTCTCTGCCCAGGTGTTTGGGTGGCCTAGCCCAGCCATCAGCAGGGGCTCGGGGAGGGAGGCAGGAAGAACCTCTGCTCTGTACATGCTGTGCTGCATCTGCTTCATGTTATCTCACATCCGTTTTGTTCAAACTCCACGAGCAGGGTTGGATTTGTCAGATGTTACGGAATTTCCCCGAGGTGTTCCCTCCTCGTGATGCCACCAAAGCACACTTTGAATCAGAGTAAAAGCCGTTTCTGAGTACAAGGACAGGCACATGCTGCAGAGACCTTTGTTTGGTGGGTTGTTTCCTGGGATTCTGCTTGTGAATTTGGCTCAGATGAGAGCTCTGTGCTGTAGATGGCAGAAGGGGATCACAGCATTGCAACTGAACCAAGCTCAGGATTAGCACTCAGGAGACCAATTTTGCTGCTGCTCTGCTCCATGACATGTAGAAGTTATGTCACATTTGAAGTGGAATAGTGATGCCTACTCTGTGAAACACTTAGACAGACACTCATAAAAAGCACTACATTAGACTAAAGTATTGGTATTATTGTTATTGGTTAACTATTTCTTACAGGTAGCCTAATTTTAGGCCAGTATCCCAATCCTTCAGCCTCATCTGCTTACAAAATATTATAACTTCTATAATACCTGGGCTTATTAACTGTTTCTTAGTAGTGCAATGCGGTTGTTGTTTTCTTTACCCTTGTAAGAGCGGCATCCTAAGTTATCCCAGCCTTCCCACAAATTGTCTTTCTCGTAGTATACAGTAAAAGAACTTGGAGAAAAACAGAGTTGACCATCTCACATTAAGACCTGCATAAGCAAAACATTTTAGTTCTGACAATTAAAGGTTTTTCTTTGATAAACTAAAACCTATGGTGGGTTAAATTCATCCTCAGCCGAAACTGCTGTTACACCCACCTGTGGGGCCTCTGGGACAGAAGTGTCACAGGAAAAGGAAGGTGAGGGCTCAAAACAACCACATTTTTTGGGCCTCAGAACAAGGAGCAGAGGGAACAGCGGGTGCCCACAACACTGTTACAACACCAGTGGGAATTGGTGGCTAATTTTTGACTCCAGGGAAAAGAGTGAGCAGCTACATCCTTTGTCCTTCCAGTAATTCTGGATGTAAACTAAGGGACAGTTGATACTTGCATTGCCCTGGATCCCACCCAGCACATTTGACTCAGTGTCAGTGTCCAATACTCTCTAATTAGGTTGTCTTAGATATTTCACACTCAGGGGGTACTGTTTAATACCAGATTTATGTACTTCTTTTCATATCCATGTCTTTCTTGGATATTTTATTTTTATTTTACTCACTGATATATGATACTATTGACTGGCTGCAGAGCCAGAGAGCTCTGTGAAGTGGATCCTTACCTTCTTGGAGGTAAGACAGAACAGAATAGGGCCGTTGGAAATTAGTTTCTTTTAATTATTTTGTGTGTGTGTCAGCACATAAAAAAATCACCCAAGAAAGAGAATAGAGTCTGGTTACACATTTTTAAGCAGGTTACACATTTTTAAGCAAGTTACACATTTTCTTCATTAAATTTGCTAATAAACAAAACACCCTTTGCTACCAAATGCCAAATGTTTGTACATGTGCAGCACACCTTTGGGTTCCTCTCGCTGCTTAATTTTAGGACTGCCACCCCTTGAATGTAGGAGTGTTGCTTTTACTTTATGGTGGTTACAGCAGCTTTGCAGTGAGGACTTTGCTGTCTGAATAAGGGAAAGCAAAATTCTTTAGTTTCTTGTGCTGTAAATTAGGTAAGCACAGGCCGAGAACTGAGACTCAGAATTCCTCCTCCGATGGATATGCGTTTTCTTATCAGCCAAAGCAAACCAACCCATCATTTCTCAGCCCATGTTCCTCAGTGCTTGGTAACATTACCCCTGGCACAAGCCAGGAGCATTTGAATTAAGATTTTGTGTGTAAATCCAAACCAAGTACTTCTGAGTTGAAGCTAGGCCTGGGTAGGTCTAGATTAGCCCTTTCAGACCGCTCAGGTTTCTTAGAGGTGCTAAAAAGGTTCATTTCCTGTAGATGAGAATGCAGATGTCAACGGGGAGTATTTCTAGGAGCTTGTGTAGTTCAGGCTGCATTCTCTGTGTAGCAGTCGCATGTTCAAAATTTTGACTGAATATTCTTTGACACTCTACTGATTTTCTCTCCCTTCAAATGCATGCAGCCACGTACCCTGAGTTTAACCGAATGTTTGGGGTTTGTTTAATTTCCAAATACTGATGCAAAGACTGATAGGGAAAATTTGGCAAAACCCTCTGTTGGGGATTGTTTGAAATGGCTTTAGAGAGAAACTATATACAGGATAACTGGAAAACCACATTTGTAGGTAGATGTTGAAGAGAAAGTACAGGTGAGAGAAAGAAGAGTTAGAAGAGTAAGAGGCCATGAATAAATAATGTTTTGTCCACTGAACCTTTATGATAATCCCTGGTATTTCAGTTTTAAATATATATATATATATATAGCTTCCACAAATGACAGAAAAGGTGGTGGAGTTAGTCTGAGGAAGGTAGAGGAAAGGAGGTCAATCTATTCAGAGGAGTCACTAAAAGAGGAGAGATAAGAAAATAAAATAAAACATAGAGAAGAACTGTATATCTTTATCCCATGTGCACTGATGCATGCCAGTTTAAATAAAATCCTGCAACATTCAAACAGCTAGGTAGGCATATAAATCCATTCTCTATGGCAGAAACACAAGGAGGAAGGTAATAATTTGTGGCTCAGCTGAGAAGACACAGCTGGCGGCTGAAGTGGATGTCAAACACACTGAGTGTCCCAGACAGCGGAAACAGGTCTTTAAGTGCGGTCACAGGACACAAATATTGTTTAATGCCAGTTTGAAAAAACTGAAGCTTTTCACAGAATCACAGAATGGGTCAGGCTGGAAGGGACCACAGTGGGTCATTAGTCCCACCTCCCTGCTCCAGCAGGGTCATCCAGACCCTACGGCACAGGATTGTGTCCAGACAGCTCTGGAATATCCCCAGTCAGGGAGACTCCACACCCTCTCTGGGCAATCTGTTCAGTGCTCGGTCACTGCACAGCAAAGAAGTTCTTCCTCATGTCCAGCTGCAACTTGCTGGGCATCAGTTCCTGCCCGTTCCTCTTGTGCCATTGCTGGGCACCCCCGAGCAGAGCCTGGGCCATCCTCTGCCCCCTCCCTGCAGACACTGACACACATGGATGAGGTCCCCTCTCAGTGTCTCCTCTGGAGGCTGAACAGCCCCAGCTCCCTCAGCCTTTCCTCCTCAGGGAGATGCTCCAGTCCCTTCGCCATCTCCATAACCCCTGCTGGACCCACTCCAGGAGTTTTGGACAGTAAGGAATGGCACAGCTGTAAGGTGCTTCATGTTTCTGCTGTGGCTATGGAAATACTGTGGGGACAAGTGTGCCACTGGTAAAACGGCTTATTCCCAGTCCTAGAAGGTTAAACCCAGTCCTTGCTGTTCTGCTGTTACCTGACTGGGCTACAAAGACATCAGTAAGCTCATGTCTGTCTCCAGGAGCACACCTGCAGCTGTGTCTGCAGTTTTGAAGTCTACCACAAGCCTACACTTATGTCAGTACTAAGGGTAAAAGATATTCTCCAGATCCAAACCCTTCTTATGTTAAAGCCATTTTTAGGCATTCAGAGGGGATGAGCCCCAGAAATTCTGACACTGGGATTAGTGCTGTGTGCTGAAGTGGAAGAAGGAGCGGACAGATGACACGTTGTGTCCTCACATTTTTCCCGGTACCGTCTGTGCTGTTTATCCTGACATGTACATAATTTTTTCATTCCATCTTGCTGCAGATGCTGGCTCAGGGAGCAATTCTAGGCAAAAGAACTAGATGTTTCAAGTCCCCATACAGGTTCAGAAGCTGAAAAATATTCCAAGATGCCTGTTTATAAATCCCCTAGCTGTTCTAGGCTTCTCCTGACACTCTTTCCTTTGGAAATGTGTGTCTCCTTCATTGTGTGGAAAGGTGTGCTGCTGGAGTAGCTGGCTGGCTGTACACTGGCTGTAAGAAACACAGACCCAGGGGAGGAGTGATTTGTGGTTTTAACTATGCTGAAATTAGAGCTGTCCACAGAAATGAGGCTGAAATAGAGCCTGTCAGGTAGCAGTAACCATCACTTAGGAAGCAACAGTAACCCTAAACAGAAAAAAATAAAACAAGCTTTGGTGGCATGATGGCAAAAACACCTAATCTTTATCCACATTGTTATTCCCATAATTTATGACACTGGTGGGGCTGGTTGCTATCACTGACAGCAAACTGCTGAGATCAGTATCACACTGATCCCCAGGACCAAGCAGAATTTCACCTGGTACTCACACAGAACTTCCAGACATGGAAAGAGACTTTCCAAGTGCCAAGGGGCAAAAATGTGTGTAAAGAATAATAATAATGCATTTCCATTTTGTTTTATTCCTGAGACTGATTCGGGAATATGATCCACTCCAAAGCTTGAGCTGGTTTCAAAAACACCCTGAGAGGTGCTCATTCAGCACTGAAAAGCATATGGATGATGGAAATTCAAGACAACCATCTGCTGGGGGGCAGAGTTTCCAACAGTGCCGTGTATCATCAGGAGGATTCAGTGTCTGTGGCGAACATATTAGTGTGGATGCCACCAGATTTTCACTTGAAGCCAAAAACCACTCCAGATCCAAAGGATCCAAAGGTCACAAAGGATGAGGCCACTACCTGAAGGCAAGAGAGAGTTAGAAGTTTCCTTTTATGCTGACAGACTCTCTAAGCTTGTCATTACAGTGGCACCTGTGAAAAGTCAGGTGGCCCTGACCCATGTTTTGCTATTCTTGGAAAGCATGGTTATAAATCTGTAGGAATTGGTAAAAATAAAGATAAAAATAATCCATCAGCAAATGTTACTCGTGTCAATATGAAAGAAACTAAATATGAAGAGAGTTCACCTTCTAAGAAGGCGTATTTTTTATCAAAATAAACCAGTCTTTCGGTAGAAATGAGCTTTTCTAGAAGAGAAGGCCAAGACAACAGAAGAAGAAAAAAGTGCCATCACAAAGATATTTTGGCCAAGATAAATTTTGTAAATAATTTAAGCAAGGAGATACTAATTTATGGAAGACCATGAAGTCAAGCAAGTGACTCAAATATAGCTTGTAATTGTGCTGAAACTGAGGCCATGGTTTCAGGCTTAGTAGAATCCTGTATGAAAACTTGCATGACATAGCAGACAAGCTCTTGAATAATTCAGATTTTTCTTCTGCAGTGAAGCAAACTCTGTTCATCCCAGGCCATTGTAAGGCTGCAGAAATTTTGCAGGCAATGTTGAATCGTTTTCATCCTACCTTGACAGTGCAAAAGCCTGGAGGACTTAACACCTACAGACTGCCTCTGTGAAAACAGGCTCAAGGGCAGATGCAAAGGCTCAGAATTGAAGTCTGTAACAACAAGAACTGAAACACTGACAAAAGAAAAGGAAATGACCTGTGCAGATGCAGTGTGTAACTACATTATTAAGCAAGACTTTGCCCTCTGATGAACAGCAAAACTGATGCATCCAGTGCTCAAAATCACAACTAAGAAGGGAGCTGAAACAAGATCCCCAAAGAACCTTCCCTGGAGTTCAGAAATTTGGGATGTAGGCAAAGTATTACCAGATTCACGGGCTGAATTGTGGTTGCATTACTGCCCATAGGTTGTCAAGTGATGTAGCAGGAAAATGCCAACAAGGAAGCAACAGAAAATGGCAATGCTGACAAAGCAGGCCCCACTGCCTTTGGGTTGTCATTACAGGAGTCTCATGGTACCACTTTCCAAACATTTTCCAGAAGATGTCAGTATCCACCAAAAGAAGCTGAAGAACCAGGTTCAAACAAGTCAGAACCTGAAAGGCAGAAGCCTGAAAATGACACGGCCAGTGCTGTATTAATAACAATCTGGAGGTTAAAAAACAAAAACAGAAGAGGGTTTTTTTGTTTGCAAGGTAGAAGGTCAGTCTGGAAATCCAGTTGTTGATGAAACAAACCAAAATACTGGCCAAAAACCTCTAAAGGACGTATTGGCCTTTCAGACACTGAACAATCTTGGGGTCTTAAGGGGAACAAAAATCTCTCTTTTTAAACTAGTGCCTGCAGTGTGGTTGCAATGTGGGCTATTACTAATCGACTGTCTTGTTTCAAAATAGTAAACTAAAGGAATAAAAATTTACAGAAAAATACATACCTTTAGCTCAGCACAAAGGTGTCACAAAATTATCTTATATGCTGTATTCCCCACAAATTCAGTCAGTCTAATCTTAAAGGTGACAAGTTCATTTGCTTTCAAGATTTATTATATAAATTAAGATGTTTACATTCACAGATGTAAAGAAATATTTACATTATAAACCTTACAAGTTGCTCACAAACATTTTTACCCATAATTCTGGATTGTTATGGATTTCAGCTATCAAATCATAGAATCATAGAGCCATAAAATCATAAAGACTTCTCCTTGAACAGTAAATCTAGACCAAGAAACAACTCCAACAGAAATACTGAAGGAACGGAGCAGATTGAGAAGACAGAAAATTGACAGAGGTCTCCAAGATGTGATTTTTTGAAGAAATAAATATACCTAGGTGGGCTATAAGATTTCATGTGAATGGACATATAACATGATGGCTGCTTGGGCAAGAGATCTTTAAATATTAAAGCAAGAAGAGCAGTTATTTAGATAGGTACTAGGAGGCATAGCTAAAATAAAAGAGATAAAGTGAATGCCAGTAAGTGATCACTACCTTTCCTCAGGATTTATGTCTGTGTGCTTTGTAGCTGGTGCTGGCCAGTAATTTGCGTTGCTTTCTGAACACTTACATAGGCAGTAGATGTACATTAAGGTTACAAAGACGGTCAGTGAATGGAGAACTCACACCTTTCTGTCCCTTACAGCCTGTGGGATGTGTATTTGCCCAGTTTGATCATGTTTGTGCTAGTGTTCAACCTGGAATGACTCATCCCCCTCCCAGGGAAGAATTTCTCCCTAATGTCCAATCTAACCCTGCTCTCTGTCAGTTTGAAGCCATTGCCCCTTGTCCTGTCACTCCAGGCCCTTGGAAATAGTCTCTCTCCATCTTCCTTTTGGGCTCCCTTCAGTTACTGGAAGGCCACAATTAGGTCACCCCGAAGCTTCTCTTCTCCAGGCTGAACAATGCCAAAATCCCAATTCTCTCAGCCTTTCCTCTGAGCAGAGCTGCTCCATCTCTCTGATCATCTTGATGAGGCCCTGGCACAGGTTGCCCAGAGAAGCTGTGGCTGCCCCATCCCTGGAAGTGTCCAAGGCCAGGTTGGAGGGGGGGTCTGAGCAACCTGAGATAGTGGAAGGTGTCCCTGCTCATGGCAGGGGGTTGGAACAAGATGGTCTTTAAGGTTCCTTCCAAACTAAACCATTCCATGATTCTATGACTCCACTGAGTTCAGTAAACAAACTGACCCTCTGCACCCTAAAGGGCTCCTGGGAGAGACCTGCAACCACAGTGGGGAGGCAGCAGGAGTCTTGAGTGGCCTGGGCTGTATCTTCCTGGATGGCTGAGCTCCCTGCATGGGCAGATTTTGCCAATCCAGTATTTCTCAGCAGGAGCAGGAGGCTGGTATGGCTTCTTCCAGAGGTCATGCTGCGTTTTCCAGCACTGAAGTCCCTCAGAGAGGATCATGCTCAATGAATTTAATAAATGGTTTTGTCTAACACTGCTTCTCTGTCCTTCATCTGGTGAAGTCCAACATCAAACTCTTTCAATGTTTTCTTAAGATACAGGAATATAAAGAAAAAATACGAGATAACAAAATTCCTCTCACAGTGAACACGAAAAGTGTCAGGGAGAAAAGCACTCTGCGCAGCTGGAGGACCACACAGAGCACCCTCATTTGCCAGAGTATAGCAATGATCTCATTTTGGTGCATGATGTAGTTAAAACAGGGAGGTCTAATTAAAGCTTGCTTTGGATGGGGGAACAGTATCAAGAGCAGGGAGAAGGGGAAGGATTGTTTTACTCCATGGCCGTTAACAGAGCTGGGATACAGACTTCTCAGATTGTAGGTTGGTTCCTCTGGAAGCATTACTTTCTGTTTCCTCCCAGATGGACAGGTAAGAGCTGGGAACATCCAATTGGAGTGGTTAGAAAAGGGCACAACGATCACAAAGTGCGTGTTGGAGGCAAAGGGAACCAAGCTTATTTTTATATCTGGTGACAGGACATCTGACTCTTGCATGTAAGTGCAAACAGGTTCCCTGTGGGAGTCCCTGGATCCCACACGGAGCAAACACAGACTTTCCCATCGCCGCCACCGGCTGATGTAAGGTCTTTCATGAGGGCTGGACTTGTGCTTGTGGCAGGAGCTGCTGAGTGTGCCACTGACAGAATGGAAAACTGTGTGTTAAAGAAAACATCTGAAACAAAATTACTGCTGCTGGACTCCGTGGAAATAAGTCTCTGAAGTGAGTGTGTTGTTTTTCTCTGTAACAAGGTAAAAAGGTGCTGCCACCCATATACCAGGTGGGGTGTAGTATTTCTGTCATCTCTGTCTAGCCACATTTTAAAGCTCCTTACAAGGGTCTGGAGCTGGAATTGATTGCTCTTGTCGAGTGGAGAAGGAATTTTCGTCAGTGGCTTTGGATTTCCTTGTGAACAGAGAGGTAGGGAGCAGAGTTAGTAGCCAAGGCAGATAAAAGAGACTATGTCTAATAACTTGAGAGAATTGAAAAACTAAGAGACTGTCATAACCTGTGTTTGTGGGGTTTTTACCAGTTCTTAGTGCTGCTTTCTGTGATTTATCTGATCACCTGAATTCTTCCCCACCTACTTGCCTAGTTTTTTTCATCCAACAGATCTCAAAAAATTTTAATATCCAGTGTGGGTACAATTCTGTGTCCATAAAGGCCAGAAAGAGGAATTTTAGTATTTAATAATGTCAGTGATCCAAGACCTTTCTCAAACTGCCTTACCACACATAAACTGGGGAGGGCTGGAAGGGTGGCTGTTCCCAGTGTTCAGCCAGACTGTCTTCAGGCCGTGTCTCCAGAGACAGCTGATGGTCTACAGGTGAAGCTTCAGGGACTCAAATTTTCAGTCAAGGTATAAATCAGCTGGTAGACTGTTACCATGAGTGCTGGGGGATTTATCTGTGTGCCTCAGATTTCAGCAGCAAACATGAATTTGGAGGTCCCAGCTGAGCTCCAGCCCTTACGGCGGTGCCTTAAACACATCTATCTCATCCACTGTCCTCAATCAGCCAGAAGACTCCTTTGTAAAATAAACGATTTCCAGGTTTCACTTTCCCACTGAGGATATTATTTCAGGTTATATTTCCCTGAGTATGTTAGCATGTATTTTCCAGGCTGAATCCTGTTTTATTTTCGGCCCGCATTTCAGATGCCTGTGTGTTATTTCTCTGTCATCTTTCATTTGCAGTTCTTCCTCTCTTATGTATATTTTCTTAAACTTTAGTTTGTATATAAGTGGATTTAAAACATTACTGCACACCTTCCCAAGTTTAGCATGTTCTTGGCAAACACTCCTGTTTGTAGGCACAGAATCAAAGAAGATAAATTTACAGGAGACCCAAAGAGGTCTCCTGGTCTATACCCCTGTTACAGCATCAGCACTAACTAAATTGTTCCTAGCAAACACAGTGTTTAGTTTAGCTTTCTCCTGACAGACTTGCAATGGCTGAATAATCACTCTGATCCTTCCTCTTAATCAGTTTTCATTCCAGTATCTTCCTTGAGGTTGCCCTGAAATCTCTGTTCCCTTAAAGACACGTTTATGGGTAGTTATCAGTGAGGGTCAAAGCAAGAAATATTACCCATTCCTTAACAGTCTCGTTACTACTTTTTTGTTGTTTTGTTTTCCAGGTCTACCTTGAGAGTTGTCCATAACAGAAGAGTTCCCAAGGACACATTTTGATTTGCCATTTAAAATGTGTAACAGCACAGCAAGTGCAATAGCCCTGCAAAGGCATGAGACTCCCAGTGAGAGCAGATTCTAAGAAATCTCAGTTGTATTTGGCAGTGTAGTGGTTGTAGGTCAATTCTTGGATTTTTTTATTTTAAAGCAGCAGTTCAGTGCCGGTAAACGGGGTCATCCTGAGCAGCACAGTGACTCCAGCCTGCAGCTCCCTGGACTTTTTGGGAAACAGAGCGGTATTTACATCCATCTCACTGTGTCTCCAGATCCCTCAGGGGTGTGGACTGATAAATTCATTATTGTTGCCTTCATGCCCTTTCCTTCCTGGTCTTCTGACCCCAGACCACTATAAAGAATGAAAAATATTTTGTATTTACAGCCACTGGTCACTGAACATGTTACTGCAACCATCTTTTTTGCTTAATGTGACTCTCTGAATAGTCATTGGTTGGTAGCAACTTCTGGTAACTATGGGCCTCAATTGGATCTCATCCAGTCTGTCACAGGCCAATTCAACACTCAGAGAGGCTCAGAAATCTTTCCATCGACTTGAAAATGCATTACCTTGGGCCGTCTCCCCAGACTTCAGCGTCTGTCACAATTATTCTGAGACACTCAGCTGTTCCTTGTAACCTTTTGGAGTCTCAGCCACGAGTAAAGCTAAAGGCTTCCTCCCCAAAATGCCTGAAAATTGTATTTTGATTCTATTTTAATCCATGAATATTTCACACTGGTGTGTCGTTGAGGACAGCCAGGCCCCAGACATGCCAGAAGGTTTTAGTGGGATCACATCAGCACAGGTCAAAGATGAGCCCTGGAGGACTAATAAATGCTGGCAGAAGGGTGTGCTGGGGATATGGCTGTGCTGGGTCTTTTAAGGAGAGATTCCACTGCCTTTAACCAATTGTCTGACAGGTTCAGATCACTGAGTGCTTTTTAGGAGTTCACCAGCTGGGAACCAGGGCTGGCAGAGAGCCAGTGAAGGGCAGGATGATGTTAGCAAGGGTTCTATTGCTGGGATCAAGGGAAAGCTTTGCTCAGCCTGTTCACCTCTTTCTGTGTTTGAGCCACTTCCAAATCTCTCTCTGGGCAGTGGGAAACTACAGGCATCAGCTCATCCTGGAATGCCCATGGTCTGTCTGTGCTCCATTTCTCTTCTTCCATTTGTTTACTCCCTTTTCCTCACTTTTTTTTTCATTTCAGGCCATGTCTTTTCTGCTACTTCACATTCTTTCACTCATATCTCACCACACACCCATCTGTGCTTGATTTGGTTGGGTTTTGTGCAGTTTAAATGTATAGCAAGAGACAGTCGTCACCCTGAAGAGTTTATACTACGAGTGGGCTAGAAAATAGAAGCAAAATGAGTTTTCCAAGGTCCTACAGCAGGTCAGTGGCAGAGCAGGAATTAGCACTGAAGTCTCTCAGCTCCGTCTCCTGAGTCTCAGCCTAGTCTCTGTCTATCTGTTACCTTTCTTCCTCTTTCTGTGTGTTACAGTACATATTTTATTCCTGGCAGATCATCTATCCATGCATGACCAAGCTGGGGGACTGGCAAGACAGAGTTTTTGAGCCATTATTGTCTGGTGTGTCTTCCCACACCTTTTCCCAGAGGCATCTCCTGGGATCTGCAAATAAAAATGCGGTGCTGTGTCTGCTCCAAAGCTTTATGAGCTTTTAACACTCTTTCTGCTCCTTAAGGTGTGTCATAGCTCCTTGGTACAAGGCATGGGACACGGGGATAAGCAGAAACAACACAACCAATGCTATTTACACCCCCTGGGTTCAGCTTGCTTAACCACAGAGTGGACACTGAGCTCTTGTTACAACTAGTTTTGTGGACAGAAAACCACTAAGGCTGGCCTGCTTGATCCTGCTTCTCACCTCATGATACTCCTTTAACAGAAGCCATTCCTTCACTTTCTACAACAACTGGGAAAACTCAGGAATTAACACATTTCTAGAATAAATTTTCTAGATGAAATTATCTTTTTAACCTCTTTCACCTTGCCTTTGCCACATTTGCCACCTCTTCCACCTCAGCTTTTGATGGAACTCTGCAGATGTACTTCCAAGAGCTCATATGTGATATAGCCTGGGAAGTCCATGCAAAAAAGTACCTCTAGAAGGCTAATCCTGAGAGGTTTTCTCCTCTCCCCCTTCCTTCTTCCTCAATATCCTCTTCACTGGCTCCAAACATGGGGTATTATCACTTCAACAGTCACCAGGTAAAAAAAACCCTGTATGTTCAGTCACTCAAACAAGGGTTTGTTTAAGTGTTTTGGGGCTTTTTTTCCCAGCCCTGTGGAAAGAAAGCTGAATTTCTAATCACTAGCTTTGTCAAAGTCAGTCTGGGCCATATTAGCATCTAAGAAAGCAAAACAAAGACAAACCCCGAACCCAGCACACAAACTTAGTTGAGAGGCAAACGGGAGGCATAAAATTAAGAAAGAATCTCTGTGGACAGCTTCCTCTCCACAGAAAATCCCGAGCTTGGAGACATTTTGACAAGCCAAATGCCGGAGCTGTATGATTAGAGGTGCTGCTGTCAGTGGATTTATTTTGTGGGCCTCCTCCAAGATTATCCCCAGTTCCGTGGTTTTGTGTCCCGGTGCAGGGCGCATTTTGTGCTTTGATTGCGTATGTGTTGGAGATATTCATTAGGCTTCCAGGAGGATATTCCATAGCTGTAAGCCTTTTAAATGGCATACAATGTGTTTCTTATTTCCCTATGGCATTCTGCTTGCATCTGCTTGGTATGTGGGGCGTCCAGGCCAGCCACGTTTCAGTGGAGCGTTTGTCTCCCAGTGATGGAGCACGTGGCTGATAATGCCGGGACATGTAAGCATTCATGGTGCTTTTCTTTTGAAAGCACGTGCCTGGTGTTTAATACAGTCAATACTTTTGGGGACAAAAACAAGACAGGATTGTCCTCTGCACCCAAGAAGGGCGGCAAAAAAAATAGCGGAGCATTTGCGCCCGTGGAAACTTTTAGTTTAAGGTTCGTGGAAAATAGTCTTGAAATTCCTCCTCCTCCTAAGGCAACGATGAGGATTCATAAAGAATGCTGATTGTGTTTGCTGGTTTATTTGCTAGCAAAAGCCCTGGATCTGTCTCAGAGGCTACAGAATCAGTGCATTCCTGCTTCACAATAAAATAGTTTACTGAGGGCTGCAGCAGACAAACAGGGTGAAGCCTGAGGAATGCTGCAAGAATATCTTAGAGGGAAATCCTCCCGTTCCTCCTTTTTTTTTTTTTTTTTCCCCTTTTTTTTTCTGCACTCATCGCACAGGAGAAAGGAGAAAAGCCTAAAGACAGGGGCTGGGATTCCTTGAATTCCTCAAACACCATGCAGCTGCCTAAGTGCCCTTGCCTCTCCCAAGTGTTTTCCCACAGGTCACTAAGCATCTGAACATCTGCTGCTGGGTAGATGTACTTCACTCCTCTCCCTGACCAGGGGGAGTGCATTGAACCCTGGTTAAGCTCCATTAGTCTCCACAGGAGTTCTCCGTGTAGTTCAGCTGCAGAGTTGAGCTTAATCAATGTTTTCAGAGCACACTTCCTAGGTGAGGCTTCACATACACAGGAGGAGTTTTTTTTTCCTTGCCTCGTGCTGGGCACTTGAGTAAAGTAGCAAACATCCAGGGTCAAACCTTTCCTCAGCCCAAGCACGTGTGTATTTGAGTCTCCAAAGCAGATGGTGAATACTCGGAACGACAACTTCGGAAGAAAAGACTTCCTGGGTGCCTTCCTCAGTCAAGAACTCTGGATTCCATTGAATGATTTGGGTGCCTAAAAGCTAAGAAGCCTTTCATGGATCCATCAAGGAAAGCTTCCCCACAGGGACTGGATAGATGGGCTAGAAGAAATGCACAGTTATTGGGACAGCTGTTTTCCCTGCCTTCCCTTTTCAGCGGTTCCCAGTCTTATGTAAAAGGGATGCTGGGTGTATATTCTGCTGTTTCCAACATGAAGACATTTAGGGGGACAGGGACTTAGCTACATTAGACCATAATACTTCATAAAAAATTGTGAATGTCATTTCATATTCACTAAGGAACTGCCACGGGTTTTAGTCCTTTTACTTACTCAAAGACCTGAAAATCTCCATATCATGCTTTTTAAGGGGGAGAACTGCAGCGTTTCAGTAACTCAGAATCTTAACAAGACATAACTGTACCCATTTTGTCTCCCCACTTAAAATTTTGCACAGCATGACAGAGCAGGAGGCGCCATCAAATGGGCTCAGTATCCCCTTTCACAAATAAAGCGTGTACAAAGTGTGTCAGCATTTCAACTGGGGCCCTTCTCCTGAAGGCCTTTAATTAGTGCAGAACGCAGACTTCAGTTCTTTTGCCAGGGTAGATGAAAATGATTTTGGAAGACAGCCCAGACAGAGGAATTTGTCATAGGTTAGAACTGTTCCAGCTCTAAGAACCAAGTGTACAGCTTATGCAAATCACTTTGCTAAACACAGATTCTGTGTTAATTTTTTTAAGGCTTTTTCTTTGACTGGCAACAAGAGCTCACTTGCCAGATCTTGTCTGAAATCAAAAAGAAGTGATTCCTTCTCTACGCCCAGAAAAGAAAAATGTTTCTAGTCTAAAACATGCCGAGAAAGAGCTGGCATGTAAGAATAAGGCAAATGTTCCTAGGAAGTAGAAATGGAAAAGTCCGATGACATCACCGCTCCATCTGCCCAGGGCCGTCGGATTCCTCAGTACAATGTGCTCCACAGTAATTGGGATGAGGCTGGAAGAAGCACTGAGCGGTGTCTCAGGCTGCACTGGAGAAATGGCCCTACAAATTGAATGTGGGACAAGTTTCCTGATAACTGGCAGGTGCTCCGGCTTTTTTTTTCCCTCCAAAAGCCCCGTTCGTGGTGCACAATGCAGGTGGGTCTGGCGCCTGTTTCGAATCGCTAATGCTGAGTTTTGCCAACCGTTATCAAGTTCTTCGGTGCTTTGAAATTTGCCAGACCAACATCTGAGATATTGACAAAATCAGCAAGAAAGCAAAGCTTGGGTGAGAACTGCCCGGTCTCCCGTTTTCAGTTTTCCAAATGTGGGTGCATACTTACATCCGAGATGAAATTCAGCTCAAAACCAAGGCTTCATATGCCTTGTTCTACCGCACCACCATTATGTCTCCTTTTAGAAGTTCCTGAAAATGCCTCAAAATGGCAATACTCTGCAGGGATTGGCCACCACCAGTGTTCAGGTCGGTACAGGGCGTCAGAAAGACTTGGAACACGATCGTCTGCAGCAGAAAAAGTCTCTGCTCATTTTGTTTATGTGACATGTTAAATCAGAGCTGAGTGACTTTGTCATCCCAAAGTACAAAACTTCATTTCCATTGTCCCACCTTAAAAACACTTCTTGAACTGTAAGGGAGGGTAATTTAATTTTGAGTCCATTAAAACAAACAAACAAACAAACAAACAAAAAAAAAAATCCCCCGTCCTTGATAAATCTGGAGATTCAAATGGCAATTTCTTAAAATATAACAGGGGTTAATATTTAAGGTTTAATGTCTGAGCAACCCATCATAAGGATTTACGTATCTCTTAATTTATTACAAGACATAAAATACAGAATAAATATGGTTAGTAAAATACTTCCAAATTATTAAAATATCTGTATTATGATCTTTGGGAGTCAAAGCTTTGACAATTTCATATGATTGTATTATGCATATATATACCCATGTTATACATATTATTGTATGCATTCTTTTAAAATAAATAGTATATGCATGGATATATAATATATTCATATTCTACATATTCTTGTATTCATTTTATTTAAATAAATATTTTAAAATTATGTAGGATATGACACAAACATAGATGGTGATTAACACGTTCTTCTAGTCTTACATTCTCTACAAGCTTGTGAATCTAATTTCTATAGTAATTCCCAGATCCAATGACTACAGTAATTTCCAGTTACAAAGTCATATTTAATATTTTAAATCTTTTTAAAAAGACCTTTATTTGTCACTTTGGTTTCCTGTTTCCGTGGCTCTCAACTTATTATAATCTTGCTCTGAGACCTACAGGAAAAGAGTTTGGCTATGTTGTCAAACACTGATATTCGTTTCCTGCTCCGAATCTCACACAAACTTAAGGAATTGCTTCCATCTTTCATTGCTGCTATTTTTCATCCCAGTCTTCTCCGGGCAGGACCCAGGACTGTGGGCAATTGCTGAGGCCTGGCAAATGCATTTTAAACTCAACCCAGGTGTATCTGGGAAAAAAAAAAAGACAAACAAACAAAAAAAAAAAGTAGCCATATGGGTCAAAATGGTACCCATAATATAGGAGGAAAGGCTGAGAGAGTTGGGATTGTTCAGCCTGGAGAAGAGAAGAGTGGCCTTCTGGTACCTGAAGGGAGCCCACAAGGAAGACAGAGAGTGACTATTTCCAAGGGCCTGGAGTGACAGGACAAGGGGCAATGGCTTCAAACTGACAGAGAGCAGGTTTAGATTGGATAGTAGGGAGAAATTCTTCCCTGGGAGGGTGGGGAGGCCCTGGCACAGGTTGCCCAGAGGAGCTGTGGCTGCCCCATCCCTGGAAGTGTCCAAGGCCAGGTTGGATGGGGCTCTGAACAACCTGGGATGGTGGAAGGTGTCCCTGCCCATGGCAGGGGATTGGAACTGGATGATCTTTAAAGCCCCTTCCAACCCAGGCCATTCTGTGATTCTGTCTTTAGTGGTTGCAGTGACAAAAGTCCCAGCAGATGGTGCCAGCACTTGCCTCAATGAAAGAAATTAAACAAAATTCCAAAAAAAAGGCACTGAGTGTTCATCAAAGAGAAACTGGATAAAGGCTTTAGGCTTTGCAGCCTGTCTGGTTCAGTAGAGGACCTGCAGCAATGACGTTGGTGTATGTAATGGCAGGGTAAATGCAAGACAGATCCATTCTTTTTAAAAATTCAAATAGTTTCAGAAATATGTTTGGTTTTAGCTGGTTTTAAAACAGTTTTTTTACTTTACTTTTTGTAATAAACAGGATGTTTTCACGAGACTGCGGAGTTCAGTGAAAGGAGGTGACAGAGCTGGCTTGGAAGCAGAGGTACTGCTACTGAAAGTAGGATTGTCACCACAAGCAACGTGTCATAAACACTGCAAGGCTTAGGCAAAAAAAAAATCACTGGTTGAGGTTAAACCTTAGACTTAACCATGGCCAAAAACCCCACAGTTTTAAAGTGTATACTTTTACACTAGAGGCTTGTTAGCATTTAAAGCTCTATTAAGTAAGGGTGCTTAACTATTTTGTTTGTTTGTTTGTTTGTTTTATCAAGTCTAAAGCAGCAAAACTTCAGAAATATGACTTTTATACTCCAGTGGGAGGGTAAGAACTTTATTCAGATTTAACCACAACTCTACATTGGGCCTTTAGAGGAGTGCTGCATTGCTTTCTCTGCTTCCCGTGGTGTTTTCTACCAGAAGGGTTAAGTATTTTCTTTTTTCCTGCGTCCTGCATCTCAGAGCAGCAGAGATCTGAAACAGAACCTCCAGTCACAACAGTGAGACCACAGTTTGTCTCAAGGTCCTCTTAGAGTGACATGTGAACTTGCCCCGTCCTGCATTTAATCCACTTCAGCTGATTGAACTTACAGGCATGTCAGTGGAAGAAAACATAGGTACTGCCTGCTGCTGGAGACTGAAAAAAATCCCAAAATACACCAGTCGCTGCCTTTTGCAAAGGAAACGTGTTGGTCAGAGAACAAGCTGCATTCCCAGTAGGATCTTTGAAGCTGACACAAAGCATTTCTAGAAATTATGCATGTTTCTTTCGATGGCAATTCAAAGCATTTCTCCCTCTCTCTCCCCCACCTGCCCAAATCTTTAGCTCCAGTCCAACAGAGTGGCTGAGAACAGCCGCTGACATCCTTCCCCAGACGTATAAACGTAAAAAAAAAACCCTGGGGCCCGATTGTATCTGTCATTTGTACCCACACTCGTGGGCTGCGAAGGCTGGAAACAATCCTCCCCCCTCCTGTGCCAGCACTGCACAGTTATTGTTGTTCCCGCTGTTTTGTCCCGCGGCGGTGACCCCGGGATCCCCTGCACGGAGCACAGACGCACAGGGAGCAAAACCCAGCGCTCAGAAACCGCTCCTAAAGTGGCTGAGAAGATAAACAAGAGTGGGGGTGACATTTGCTGTCTCCATTTTGCAGCCAGGGGCAGTGACACCAAAGGCACCCGGAAAGCCTCTGGCAAAGCCGGGGACCGAGCCTTTGGAGCTTGTAGGATCTGTTGGACAAACTTATTGTTGGTCTCTCCCAAAACAGCTCCTGCTTCTCTGGTCTGTGGCTGTTACTCCCTGTCGGCACTTCCCAAGGCCCCAGGCCTGGTGGATGGACGGGTCTGAGGGAGCTTGGCTGTGGCACAAGGCCCTCCTGGCATCCACCAGCTCCCTGAGGTTCCCTCAGGGGGACCTCAGTTCCCAGCCAGGTCAGGTCAGCTGTGTTTGCCACCAGTGTGCACAGTGTGATCCAGCTTTCCAGCTCCACCCGAGCAGGGGGCTCCACTCCCCTCCTTTCCAGCCCCAGCTCGGCAGAGGTCTCTGCAAGCTGCTGTTCGTAGCAAACACTCCTCCTTTTCTCCTTCCCAGTTCCAGCACCTTCCCTGACATTATGCCACCTCTCTGCATCACCAGTCCTCCTGTTCTCTTGCCCTTTCATGTGGCACACCCTGGCATTTTGGGCACTGTGGTGGTTCCCTTGCACGTACACTGATGTGACTGTGGAGAGAGTGGGGAGAATCATAGAGTGAGAGAATCATAGAATCATGGAACCACAGAATGGTTTGGGTTGGAAGGACCATAAACATAATCTCATTCCAATCCCCTGCCATGGGCAGGGACACCTTCCACTAGCCCAGGTTGCTCAGAGCCCCATCCAACCTGGCCTTGGACACTTCCAGGGATGGGGCAGCCACGGCTTCTCTGGGCATCCCATTCCAGGGCCTCCCCACCCTCCCAGGGAAGAATTTCTCCCTAATATCCAATCTAAACCTGCTCTCTGTCAGTTTGAAGCCATTGCCCCTTGTCCTGTCACTCCAGGCCCTTGGAAATAGTCTCTCTCCATCTTCCTTGTGGGCTCCCTTCAGGTCCTGGAAGACCACAATCAGGTCAACCCAAAGCTTCTCTTCTCCAGGCTGAACAATCCCAACTATCTCAGCCTTCCCTCATAGGAGAGGTTCTCCATCCCTCTAAGCACCTCTGGGCTTGTTCCAGAATCCTTCCCTTGCATTTCTTGCCTTGTCCACGGCTGCAGCTCTCCATGGCTGGGGTGGGAGCATTTCTGCACTGCACCACTACAACTCACCTCTGTGCCTCCGTCTCTACTCTGGTCTCACCTTTCAATATATAAGCTATACCTTCCCCTCTCATTTCATTTTCTTCTCTGCTCTTTTCAACTTTCTGCCTTGTGCATATCTGATACTTGTATTGGTCTCTTGTGTTTTCTGTTCATGATCTATGTACAGTTTAATTCCTATTATGTCTATTTGGTTCCTGTGTAAAGCAAAGTTTATTGCTGGGGCTGATCCAAATCTGGAAGGCAAATGTCATCGCTTTTTTTTCTCCCCATCAAAACTTGAGGTTTCACGTTCAGCCCTCTGTGTGGGTGCGAGTTTTGCTATTTTCGGAAACATCTTCGTCAAAATCTCCAACTCTGTTGTCCAACAAAATCCGAAATTGCGCTGAAAGTTTTCACTGCAGCCCCGAGCCCCAGCCAGCTCTGCACTACTGCTGAAGTTCTAAAATAATGTCATTTTGTGGCCATTTCTTAATAAATAGCTGCCAGTTTTGGGACGGCGGGTGGGGTGAAACAGTCCCTTCTCTTTAAAAAGATTGGTTGCCCTGCAGAGTCCATCTCACGCAATAAAAATAAGACGCCTAAAAGAAGCCAGAAAGATGTCCCAGCTTCAAGAGAACTAAACTTCGAAGGGAATTTCACGATTGTTAAACTTTGTCAACAGGCAGGGCAAGGCTCTTTGCAAGCAGTGTGTGTTCTGTTTCCTGCCATGGCCAGCTATGCACATGTAGCACAGGAAAAACGCTTTGAAATGTCAACTCAAAAGATGGAGCAGAACTTCTCAGAAGGTGCCAACAGCAAAAGCATCACAAGTTCGGAGGGGTTTAGTCGATTACATCATGAGTAAAACCTGTATCTGCTGCTGCATTCATAACTTTGATTCCTTATAGTGTGGCTGAGGTGCCCAGAAAGTGGGTTGGGAAGACACTTCCCAGCACATGGCAGGATCACTTGAGGGTGTTCCACAACAGGCTCAGGAGGGTTTTGTTACGTCGTGGCTTTGAACTTCATCCCTGCACCTCCTTGGACTGTGTCACAGCTCTCACTTCCATTGTTCAGAACTGAACATCCCACAAAATTATATTACAGGTAGGCACAAACACAAAGACATTGCACAGCTGACTATTTTAAGAAGTGTGTGTTGCTGTGCACCCTGTTTCCAAGAGGTACAGAAGGCGTGAGGACCTTAAATCAGATCATAACTCTTCCAGTTATGATCAACAGTCCTGTAAAGATGCTTTCACTCTTTTTTCTGATTGTGGAAAAAAATAGGTGTATGACACTGCTCACCTGCATAATTCTGAGGAGATCTGGCCGTGACAGCGAAGAAAGACACAACCTGGCACTTAAGCACACGCCAAATTTCATGGAGGTGCTTAATTACCGTTGTTTTCTGCGGGCTGGATTATTTTTTAAAGCCTCTAGAGTGCTCTGCCAAACTGAGGGACTCGAACCACGCCACTGAGGTGTCCAAAAGATAGAGAGCAATGTAACCCAGCAAGAGTCCTAGTGAACCCACTATTCCTGCGTGTAGGAAAATGACTGGAAGGGATATGAACCCAGTCTCAAGCTCTCGCTGGGCACAGCGACGTCTCGGCTCTGCATTCTCCACGCAGCTCTCGTGGCAGCTGCTCACAACAATGGGGGCTCTATTCCTCCTTGTCCAGGCAGGAAAACACAAGCATGGTGAAAACACAAGCTACTCAGACGAGATTAAATGCAACCCATGTAGTGATGAATACAACCAGAAGCACTGAGGTTTCCGTTCTCGGGGCTGTGCCCCACTACCTCGAGTAGGTGCCACTCCGGGACTCCTGAGCTCACCTCCACCAGTATGTGCATTTGTGTGTTCCTTGTTCCCAGTGTGGATGTGGAAGTGTGCAGGAGTTCTACCTGAGCTCAGCTAGAAGGAGCTTCTGAGTAAATCTCTGAGCAGACTTGCAACTGAATGCACGGACAACAGCATTTCCACCACTACTATCATAAAATAAGTGCCTAGGACAGGCCCCAGAGGGGATCACAGAGCTCTGCCAGTTCATGCCAGCCCTTGATCCAACTGACTAAATCAGAAAACAAAGACATTTTCACAAACAAGCAGAAGGGTCAGGAGGAAAAGTTTCCACTAGCAGAAATTTTCAGGCTATTTCAGATGACAGCTTTTATGCAGAAGAAAATTAACAAGCAAATACACGTTATACTGTTATATTTTGGAAAATTCTGTCCCAAAGCAGCACAGCGCTGTGATTAACTGAATGAATGGGTTGCACTGCATCGTCTGTCTTGTAACAGTTGGGAGAACAGTCTTTTCCCTTGATAACCCCTGAGTGTCAGGTTCAGGGAGCCCGTGCAGATTTGGTGGCCGTGCCTTCTCCCCTGACTGAGATTAGCTACCATCTGGTAAATGCTCCAGAGAAGAACCTTTCCCCATTGTCACTTCCTTTGTCTGATGGTCTGTAACATCTGACCTCTGCTTGGCAGGTCGTGGCCTTCACCTCCTTTCTTTCCAACAGGAGTAACGACAGCAGGGTTAAGTTTATATGATACCTCTGGTAAGTGCTACTCGTGAGCTCTGGGCTTTCCCGGCACTGCTCCTCTCTTTGATGCTAAAGTTTCTGTTTTGACCTCCGTGCAACATTAAATCAGTCTGCCCTTTCTGCCACCAATCTGGCTCCTCAGCTTGCAGGGATCTGCACTCCTGTTTCTCTCCCCTGGCTCACAGACTGTGAAAAACCTGAGCTTGAGGTGTGCACCACTCGTTGTTGCAAGGGTAAAGACCTTTTCCTTTCCCATAATCAGAGCGTTAAATTCTCTCTCTCATTCAATTATAAACCTCTTATTCCTTGTTCCATGTGTAAGTGATGGACTAAAGGTCTACCAACCATCAAAGCAAGAGACAGTCTTGGCCCCAAAGCACTTCCTCTCTGATGTCAAAGAGGGGACATTTTACATTTTTGTTTATTAAAAGACTGAATTCCATGGCAAGACTCCCATGAGCTACTGTGAGAACAAGATTTCATTTAAGTGACTTCCTTAAATTCACGGCAGAATGTTCTGGCAAGACAAGTGTGGAGCCCTAAATTCCTGGATGTCTGTCCTGCCTTGGAACAGCATGAGTGCATCCCTTTTTATGTGGATCCTTTGCCAGCACCACTGACAAGAAGAACATTTTCACTTGAGGGCTTCAGTGGTCAAAGGACACATCGTGGTCTTCCAGTGTCATTCTTCCTACTGTGTGCAGTGTCTTCCCATTCTCATTCCCTAGACTGAGAGGTTCAAGCTGACAAAGAAGTCTTTTGCCGTGAATTTAGGTTCCTATAAATGATAACCTTGACAGCCCTGGAAAAAACACTTGAGCCAAATACAAGAGGTTTAGACATGAAAACAGAAATAAAAATGTTCCTTGCTTGGGGTGGAAGTTTCCCTGTACAATGGTACAGTTTTACTTTCCTTGGACATCCAGGCACATGTTTTTGAGAATTCAGACAAATGTTGGTTCTCTACTCCCCTGGAAATCATTTCGGGTCAGACATTTGATCACTTTTAGGTCCCTTAACTGCCATGAGAATGCCAAGAAGAGATGCTAAATGCATGGGCAGGTTGGTGATGTACCTGCTAGAATCCTGGAAACCAGGACCTGCCTCAGTCCATGATGGAGCAGAAAACCTCAGAAATCCCTTCTCTACCTCTGTGTCTGATTTCATCTCAGGTCACCCCTTCCCTGGCTCTCCAAGGTGTGCTTTGCTGTCACACTCAGTCACGCACAGATTTTGGTGCACAGTTCCTGTCTGGGGAAGGTTGGAAACTCCTGAGGTACAATTCACCACAAAGATGCATTTCAGAAGCACGGCCAGACGGTGTCATCACTGTGATCAGGGGCTGCTTTGGGTGTAATTTCATTTCCAGGTGCTTTTCAGCCTGGACTCTCCGACGACGCCACGCAAGTGCCCTGCAGGCCATTTGGAAAGGTGTTCTCACCACCGCTATTCCCAAGGGCCTGGAGTGACAGGACAAGGGGTAATGGCTTCACACTGACAGAGAGCAGGTTTAGATTGGATATTAGGGAGAAATTCTTCCCTGTGAGTATGGTGAGGCCCTGGCACAGGTTGCCCGGAGAAGCTGTGGCTGCCCCATCCCTGGGAGTGTCCAAGGCCAGGTTGGATGGGGCTCTGAGCAACCTGGGCTAGAGGAAGGTGTCCCTGCCCATGGCAGGGGGTTTGGAACGGGATGATCATTAAAGTCCCTTCCAACCGAGGCCATTCCGTGATTCCATGATTTTCCAGGCGGTGCCGCCGGTGCCGGCAGGGGGCGCGCGCGGCCCGCGGGTGCCGAGGGCCGGGGGCGCTGGATCTGGATCCCATTCCCAGCATCCCAGAGCACCGGCACCGCTGGACCAACAGAAAGCAACAGCCCATTGGCTGAGGTTTCCATAAAGGCAAGATTTCAACGTTCTCTTCCCCGTCTGGTTTTGCTGCTTCTCTGCTTTCCCTTACCTGCGGAATCCCGAGTTTGCCAGGATGGATTCTCCTCTGCAACCAGCTTCCCTTCAGCAGAAGATGCCGGGATGAAGTGCCTTGTCTTTCCTGAAGGGCTCCTCTCTGCTCCCAGCGGTACCAGGGGCATCTCAGATGAGAATGAAAGCCACTGTTTTGTGGCTGCTTTAGCCCCATATCTCGGAGTATTGGCCAACACAGACACACAGAACTGCTGGAGTTGCATAATGCAAAGATTTGCTTGGCATGACTGCCAGGGAATGCCCACTTAGGAACACTTATGTGCTTTGTACACAAGGTCCCTTTTTCTTTGCCAGGATGGATAATGAGACATTTTATCTGCACACCCAAGAAGGCACATGGTGTGATTCCTGCACAGGGCCAGGACTTGGAGTCGATGATCCTGATGGGTCCCTTACAACTCAGCACATTCTGTGATTCTATCATTCTAAGAACCTAGAAAACCTGGGAAGAAGATATCCCAGGGCATCTCTCTTAGAATTTAACATTTACTTTAGCATTCAGCAGTCAACCACACAGCCAATAAAAGAATGTGCAGTAATTAATTTGTAATGATCCTTCCCTGGGTGTGGCCAGTGGTTTTGTCACTTTAAATTCTTATGCAAATAAAATCAGGCTAATCTTCTTAAATAGGTAGCTGTAGCTGTGTCAGCCTATTCCAAGCTGGCAGGAGAACTGCATAATACTCTGAATTCTCTAAATTGTTCATGTCAGTGGGATATCAACTATCGGCACAATAATAATGATAATAGGCATGTGTTTGCTTGCAAAGAAGTTGTTGCATAATTAAAGGCCTCATTAAGGGTTTTCAGTACCTCATAAGAATGCCCCTAACTTTCTGATTGTTTTCATCCTACCAATACTAACATGGCACAAGCCACTCCCCCAAGTGACTTCTTGTTTTAATCACTCGTTTGTTGGGAAAGTCAGATGCAACAACATATCTGAAATGAATTAACAGTGCAATTATGCCTGAAGTGCTTTCATTAACAGGGAAGAGTGCCTGCTTATGAGACTGCCATCTCTCCAAAGTAGTGCTCTCCCATTCTGGCTTTCTTGGATCATGCAACAGTGCACCTAATGTGATTCCAGTCATCCCACACAAGTGGTAGGGGAACAGAAAGGGTTAAATGTAAACCTTCTAATAGCGCCAGCAGAGCCCCATCTGAGCTACACAGGCAACCAAGTGACAGTGCTATGGCACTCAGGCAAGATCACCCACATCCACAAGTCCAGGGCATCACAGTCACAAGCATCCTGCAGTCTGTCAAGTTCCAGGGAATATCCATGCCCTGTCCTCGTCACAAGATGCTCCATCACCCAAAACAATCTGAAAACCTGCTCCACTACAGGGAAAGATCCAGAGAGAGGAGCAGCATGGCCAGATTTCCAAATCACACACTTGGAGGGATTTTACCAGGTGGAGATGCCCAGATGGCAGGGCAAACTGAGGGATGCTGACAGCCCTGAGGAGCCTTGTGCTGGAGTCTCTGCACAGGGACACAAAGTGGCTTCGGTGACCATATGGGGTAGGCCTGAGACCAGTAGGGTTGGACCTACTATTCCACCTGTGGACCTAAAGCCTGGGTCATTAGCATTTCTTAAGATGGCAGTAGATAATCTAGGAAGGCAACCACAACCCACACTGCAAAGCAAGGGAAACAAAAACAACACAATAGTCCCTGCCAATGTGACCTAGGGCAAAATTCCTTCCTGACCCTAGATCTGGAGATTGGTTTAACCCAAGTATGCGAGCCACACCTGCCCACAGGTACTTGAGAAATTTTCCAATACCACTACAAGCATAAGCATGCTTGTCCAGCCTCCTTTTTTTCAGCCAGGGCAACGCCGGTACTTCAAAAGTGAAATTAAACTCTGCAGTGTGGGTAATAAATCGTAGGAGCTGTGAAGACTGTTTCTTCCTAGTCCTCAGGCAGCCAGCATGAAGTCTGTCACTGGCACAAGATAAATACAGTAGGAAAAAGTGGCATCCGAGTCACCTTCAAACTCGTTTCCCCCCTGTCCTCATTACAGCTTTAAAAATAACAACACATCAACCCCCTCATCCCCCAGCCACGCCCTGGTGTGCTTCCTGACCAAAGGCAAAGCAAAAGGATGAAACAAAACTCCCTGACAGGGAAAGTAAAGCAGCAGCCTGGGAAAAGTTGGATGGAGTGGAGTCACTGCCCCTGGACGTTTCTAAGGGAAGACTGGATGGATCACTCAGTGCCATGGTCTGGTCGACAAGCTGGTGTTTGGTCACAGGCTGGACTTGATGATCTCAGAGGTCTTTTCCAACCTGATTGATTCTGTGATGAGGCACACCTTTTTTGTCCATTCATATGCAGTGTGAATAGCAGCACTGTGCTCACTCCATATCCCAGCACAAGGGTGTGAAAAAGCAGCATAACCACATGCAGATGAAGTTTGTCCCACCCAGTCAGCTCCTCACTCATGTCAGCAGGAGCCAACAGGCAGCTCCTGCCACTGAGGGCACAGAGCTGGGCTTTCTCTACTTCCAGGTCCTTCTGCTCCACCAGCATCTTTGAACTGGTCACAGACAGGGCCAGATTCTCTTCCCTTTGAAGTGAAGGACAAAACTGCTTTTGTCTTTTGCTTCTGAACGGGCTCAATCCCCATGAAGTCTATGGGACGTAGGCTCCTAAAAGCCCAAGTCACATGTGAAATTGGTGCTTCTTGTCCTTCTCTTCAGCCTGAGCTTGTCAGGGACTCATGTAACACCTGTGACAACCATAAACATGCAGTAGCTACTACAAGTGTTGTACCGCCAGCTGTGAACTTGCCATACAGCCATTACTATCAACGGTAACAACAAGAAGCATGTTAATGTTTTATCCTTCTCTCAGCTTTGGTTACCTACGTCTGAAGTCTACACATAAATATCAGCCTACCTGTGCTTTTACCACTCCTGCTCTGGGATGGAAGGCAGCCCCCTTTTCCCTCTGAAATTGAAATGGATGTATGGATTTTAGCATAAAACAAGGTAAAGCAGGTAGACAATCACGGCAGTTTGTGAAAAATTGGAAGGTCTGTGTTCTGTGTTTTAAGCCTGTTGAGCCTCTTTTTTTTAAAAAAAAAAAAAAAAAAGAAGATAAAAAAAAAGAAAAAGAAAGGAAACTGGTTGCATATTTGTTTTTAAACTTCTATTCTGACAGCCTAGTCAAAAAAGGTCAGGGCTGGGAGTAGGAGCAAGGCTGGGGAAAGAATTATGGCTAAGGATAAACACATACAGGACTTAAGAAGTGAGGCAAAATGAGGATGTGCAGTGCTCCTTAGGTTATCTTGAATCCTAGTAATTCTGAACAGGCAAAAGAGATCAGGTGGCCAGTAAATAGCAACTGGATCATGTTATTAATGAAGGCATAATTTTAATACTATCTTACAAACCAGGTTGTGTGTTATAGCAACAGTCAGGAAAATCATAACCTCCTGATCAGCGCAAGGTGGGTTGGGAAGCAGCCTCCCCCTGAGCAGGATGGGAGGTGTATGGAATCAGTTCTACCTTGGACATGGACTTGCTGCAGGAACTCCTCCAAGTCCCTCATCCAGGCTCCTGCTTTACTCTGGTGTTATTCGGTCTGAAAGCCTGGGAACAGGCACTTTCTTTCAACATGTGTCTTCTCCAGTGCCTGGCATGAGAGTCTGATTTTGCAAGATTTTACATCCTACAGACAACATAGACAAAAAACAGCACTAAAAGAACATGGTTTACACCATGATTATCTGTAACACTGTGTCCAGCTGTAAATAAAATTGGGCAAAGTCATCTACTAGGCAGGAAAGGGGATGGACTCTGCCTCATTTAGGAATGGGCTAACTCCCCTACCCTCCCATTATCCCCATTTCCACTGCTTGGACAATCAGGATGTGTCACTTCCTCACTTTTAGGCACATGACTGTGCCAGTTTACTAAGCCTTGTTTTGTTCCTGTTTCCCTGGGATTTATTTAGAGGTAAAACCCTACAAGAACTGCTGTGTCAGAATCCTACAAATCAACCACACCAAGGCAGAGTTTTACACCCAGGATACCCCAGGCTGCAGCACATCCCTGGGGCTTTGTCTTCAGGATCACCTGTGTTCAGCCTCAGCAGAAATCCTGGAAGCTCAGGAATAGTTTCTGCATGCTGTGTCAGTTGACCTGGGATGAAAATACCAAGGCCAGCTGCCTCTGTAAGGAGCTACCAGCAGATATTCCCAAAGGAACACCGCTGTGGGAGCTCAAGGGTCCACGTCCAGTGGTATCCTGGAGGTTCTGGTGTTTTCCGGACAATCATGAGGAAAGAGCAAGAAGGTTTTTAAAGCCATTTCTGTACTAGCTAAGCCTATCCGGAGTTTCTGAAGAGACAACAGGGTTTCCCATGTCAAAACTTCCCTTGGATAGATTTGAAAGGTCCACCATAATAAGGAAAAACACGGGAAAGGTCCTGGACAAGGAAACAAGGGAAAATCAGTGATTTGGCATCCTCTAACCTCAGCAACAGCACCAGCACTGTTGTGCTCTAAGACATACTCAGCAAGGGCAACAGAGCCAATTTGGAGCTGACAGCATCACTGTGTCGAAAGCAGTGGAGCTATTCCTGTGGAAGTGAGAGCAGAACGCAGCCAGTAGTTTGTCCTGTGGAGCTGAGGCACCACCAACACCAATGCTGTCTTCTGCTTTCCCTGCAGGACCAGGGGTGGCATTGCAGTGGCAACAGCAGCCACACAGAAACTGAACCCAAATACTTAGATTTGTCAGCAGAATACGCCAGCATATCTAAAAGAAGCCTTCAGCACCTCAGCTTTTCAGGCACTGCCCCAGTTACAAGCTCTCTAGGCAGTGCCTTACACACAGAGATGTTTCTGAGATAGTGTCTTCTTAGAAAGAGGTCAAATGTGGATCTGTTTTGCACCGCTGTTTTGCACCACTGTCTCCAGAACTGTGCAGCTCTCTCTGCTTTGTTTTGGTCCAGGCTGTACAACGAGTGTCTCTCATCGGGTGCTTCTTAGAAGCCCTTTTAACAGGAGCAGGATATTTGAGGCATCAAATTGCATCCCGTGGGAGTTGTAGAATTAGGCTGTGGAGCAGGTCATGTTGTATGTTCTAAAGGACAAATAGCACTTTATATTTTGTCTGTTCACTTAGCTCTGAAATGGTGGATTTTGGCTTGAATTAGCCATCAGTTGCCTTGATCTTGTTCTCCTAGACTGTCACACACCAAGTGGTTTGTGCTTGGGTGCTGTGCAATACTCATCATCTCCTGATGCAACAAACAGAATCACAGAATCACAGAATCACAGAATCACAGAATCACAGAATCACAGAATGGTGTGAGTTGGAAAAGGTCTTAAAGATCATCTCATTCCAACCCCCTGCCACGGGCAGGGACACCTTCCACTAAGCCGGGTTGCTCAGACCCCCATCCACCCTGGCCTTGGACACTTCCAGGTTACATGGGAGCAAGAACCTGGCATGAGAAACTAAACATCAAGGATTCAGTATCTGGCCTTTTCAAACAGTAGGCCTGACTAATCAGTGGGTTGGCTCTGAACTTCGCTCTTTCCTTTGCACACAGTTCAAAGCAGGAAAACCACGATCCCTTTGGACCACTAAAGGACTGCCCTGGAGAACTTCTCTTTTCCTCTTATGCAGCATGTTAAACTTCTGGCTTTTGCCCTGCCAGACCAGAGGCTGGTGGATAGTTATGGCAATTTTTGTGGCTGATGAATTATTCTGTGGAAGAATTCTTGTACTGTTACTATTATTTATTATTTGCTAAGTGCTGGCGACACACTTTCATCCCAAAAGAGGGACTTTATGTGGGGAAACTTCTTTATTTGCATGTACACATGTATATATACATGAATATGTCCTCCCTTCTGCCTCAAACCCCAGTGGATCATCATTTCTCTGTGAGTTTCTGCATGAAGTCTCCCTACAGGAGCAGTGCCCAGATGGATAGACAGCCTTAGATGGTTTGTATGGACTCGATCAAGGACGTCAGGGTCTGTCTTCTGGAATGAGAGCTCTTCTGTGGGAGAAACTCAGCAGACCCGCCTCCTCCAGCTGTGCAGAGAGCACCAAACAGGAGCCACATTCTGGGCAGTCAGTGGGTACCAGATGTAGCTCTCTGCCCATTCCAGGCTAATGTCAGGAACAATGGCCTTCCCATCCACCTCTCTCAAAGGAGATGCAATGCTCCCAGGCCACTGGGAGACCAACATGAGGAATTGTGGGAAGTGGAACAGCTCGTAGCAGCGCAGGCTTCAGATTGCACCTGCTGCAATTTGGGAGTGCTGCGCTCTAAACCCTTTGTGCCCCACGGACAAGATCAGATGTTATTCACCACAGAGCTCCCTTGATCCTTCTGGACTTGGGAACGACAGCCTGAAAGCTCTGGGGCAGCTCCCTTTAGACTCAAACTGGAATTCAGTATGAACATGAATAATACAAGCTGCACATTAGCCTCCATTGTTTATTTTGATACGGAGGAACATTTATCTTAGCCTTTCCCTAAACATCCTCAGCAGTCTTCCGCTGAAGTGGGAAGAGCAGCACAAGGAATACCACAAATACCAAGGTAATGTTATCTGTTTTTCCTAAAGTGAACTTGGCAGATTTTGAAAGGATACCCACTGAGGCAAATTCAAGGCTTCGGTAGAACCTTTTGATAGTGAAAATAAGGAATGTCGGGTATCAATAACGGAGGCCTTTTCAGGCTGGGGCAGGATAGGATTCAAGCAGCTTTGCAGCAATGGAGCTGTGAAAGAGAAGCTCAGGGATGTGCCCTCCCAAGCAGCTCCTGAAGCAAGGGTCTCACCAGGGAAGCACAGAGATGTGTTGGGAACGTGTAATTTCAGCTGGTGAAGCAGCTCATGAAAAACTGGCTGAGAAGGCATCAATGCATGTCCAAGGCCAGGCTGGATGGAGATTTGAGCAACCTGGTCTAGTGGAAGGGGGTTGGAACGGGGTGTTCTTTAAGATCCCTTCCAACACAAACCAGTCTATGATTCTGTGAGTAATATTTTCTCTTTGCACCTCTTTGCACTGCAGCCAACCCAATAATTTCCAACCGGACCATGCCCGGCCACTGAACTGGATGGAAAATCTGGCCACCGAACTGCTAATTAAACATTCCAGGAAACTTTCAGCTTTGTTCATTTCCTCCATTCACTGTCATGGTAGGGATGCTTGTGAATACTTGCTCCATCCTCCTCTTCAGGCAAACAGATGCACGTGCAGGACGTCATCAAAATGGAGACAATTTAGGCCACAAGGCTGGGAGAAAACCTGATGATGATGAGACATATTTGTCTGCTGAGCAGCATCAGTGTGTGAAGAAGACACTGCGCTTGAATCAACGAAGACTTCAACGTGTAAAGCCCCAGAGCCCACACTGGGACAAAACAGCCCTGCCTCAGCTGGAAGGGGATGGTTGCACCACGTGCCCTAGGAAATTCTCTCCCAGGATGTGCCATGTAGGCAGCTCTGAGGAAGAAACCTCTGTCTCTGTTGCCTTTTGCAGGAGGGCTGTTGCATGCATGCTGGAAGCAGGCTATGTTTCTGTTGGCCGGGATAAACCAGTCCCTTTGCATCCATCGGGGTGTTTTCAACCTCCACCTATCCCCGGCTACCACAGCGAGTGTTTCTAAACAGCAGATTATCAGAAAGCACGAGGTGAGGCTGCAGCCAGACTGTGGTTTCTTCTCTCTCTCTCTCTCTCTCTCTTTGAGGCAGAGAGCATTTGTAACCACTTTCCTGTCTTCACAGAGCTGCTGATGATCGCATCTTCTTGGAATTCGCTGCTTGTGCTGGCGCACAGCGGCAGAACCACGGCAGCCGCCGGGGCTCACTGATTGTCCCTCTTCTCCCGTGGCTAGGCCGGGGTCACTCCAGTTTCTGCTGCCAGGGAAGGGGACTCCAGCGGTGTGTGTGTGTGATCTGGCTCCAACTAAACTCACCGCGGACAGCGGAGCCCGAGGAGGGGTGGAAGGAAATGGGAGTGAAGAGGGATTAACTCCGCTTGAAGCCCCGGCGAGGTGCTGAAACACAACAAGCGGCAGCTGATGGGCGACAGGGAGGGTGTGGGACGTTTGGTCGTTACCTCTCCACATCAAAGCTCTTGAGGAGGAAAAAAAAAACAAAACAAAACAAAACAAAAACCAAAACAACCAGCATCCTGTGAATAAGGGAGGGTAATTCAACAGTGTCACAGTGCCTCTCCCACGGAGAGCCAGCGCTGCTAACAAAAGGGCAGGGGCGGCTGAATGCAGCTTAGGGGAGACGTCTTGGGGTTGAACTTCCGATGAGATCATTGTGTGGCCTCAAAGGTGCATGGCTCCCCTGACCTCTACCCGAGCAGGGGGTGGTCATGGACTCAGACAGGAGCAGAAGCAGCAGAAAACACGTGGGAAGTTTGTCTTGTTGCCGTCAGCACACCGGCTCAGGTCTCAGCTGGGATGAGTCCTTAGTCCCAGTGGCGGGAGGGCTTTCCCGTTTCACTCCAGGTGAGGATTTGGTTCATCTCCTGCACTGTCCGTTCAGTACAGCCACATACCCCCTGTTTGGAAAAGCATGTCCTGAGGAGTTTCCCCTTTCTGGATGAAATCTCTGTCTGCCCCTAATCCGTCTATCTGTCTCGCTAATCTTACCTGCTGGGATGCAGCTCCCTCTATCACTCCATCTAAATCTGGAAGCTGGTCTGGTCATCCTTTTTTTTTCTTTTCTTTTCTTTTTTATCCTTTTTTTTTTTTTTTTCCCCCCTAAAGTAGTTATATCCTGTGAGGAACGCTAGTGCTGCTCCCTGGTGGGAAGCTGCTGGGGGGTGCAGACTGTTGATGCCCGGAGCAGAAATGAGGAGGTTGGACCCTGTGGACCACCTTTTGCAGCTCCTTCTGAGCGGGCTGTGTGACCTCCTTGTGGGCCCTGCCACGACTTGTGCAGCCCACAGCCTCTGGAGAGCAGCAGCTTGTGGGAGGTAAATGACTGCTCAGTTTTGCCCAGGCCTGCTCAGCCTAAAGTATGTTTTGCTTGTTCACAGCCTCTTTGAGCACATGCAGCCAACCTCCATCAGCTGCTTTGGCCTGATGTTTTCAGGGGGGGAGTGTTTGAAATGATGTGGATCTCTCTGGCTGAGGACATCCCCTCCCCTGTGCCAGCATCCTTGCTTGAAGAGCTGTGTGGGAGCTAAATCTGGGACCCAGTCCATCGACAGATAAACCTGGGATAGTAAACAATTTGTTTTCAGCCATATCTGTTCCCCTATTCAGCTGATCCTGTGAGATCTCGCAGAGCTACTGTATCGGCAGTGGGAACAACCAAACAGTGCCAAGGGAAAGAAGGAGAGGACCACCACTTTTAATGGCTTCCTGGTAAAAACTGTTTTATCTCAGCTGGAAAAACCATGTCCTTCCTATTGCCCTCATTCTTAATACCCTGAGTCTCGAACCCTGGTCCCGTTTTCCATGCAGTCCTATCCGTCCTGCCCATCCAGCTGGGACAGACTGATCACTCTCCCCCAGGTTTGGATCTTCTGCTTCCTCACCTTAGACCCTGGCTTCTGATGTACAGTTCTTCCCAACCTTTTCCCAGTGAATTGCTCCCTCATGGTTCAGTATCACCACGGCTGACACCATTAATTGAAGCTGCACTGGCCAAATCTTCTGCTGTTCTCTACCACAAACATCCCCGTGCTTTTAAAACAGGAGAATACTTGACCTCACTGTACCAAGCTAAAGGACAACCTGAGCAATTAATGCCAAGAAATGAAAGAGGAGAACAAGATTTAAAAAAACAAAGCCAAACCTCAGGATATTGGGCTGAACACGGGTCTGCTACAAAAAGATAGTGTCTGTGTTTCTATCAATGTGCAGTGATTACATATATTGCTGATAAGGGCAATGGGGAAACCAAGATGTATCCCTAAACAGCGCGTGGGAATTCCCTCCTGGAGGAGAAGGGGAGGCAGAGCTGGCAGGGGAAAAGTGATTCTCATGCCTCAAGAATTTTTTCTGGATTCCTTGGGGTGTGTCAGGCTCACAGCATGCCAGCAGCTGGAAAAGTGCACACTCTGAGTGCTGTCCTTTGCCATAACCTCCCATTGCTAATTGGATGAATAAAGGACCTTCCCTTCCTCTGTCTTACTCCATAATGCTACTGGTGCAAGCCTGGAGTACCCCTCTTGAATTGAAAAGTCACTGCCCAAGCTGCTCTCAGCCTGGGGAAAAAGGGTGTTGTCCACCAGGTAAACACACTGGGATCTCTTTTAGAGAAATTTAAAGAAATACCTTTAGGTCTTGAGCACAGGAATGAGGGAAGGAGGCAAGGCATCTGCTACACTTCCTCTTCTTATTCCATGTCGGCCTTAATGCAGAATGATGGAAATATGTCTGCCTGTTTTAGGGGCAGAGCCCAAGCCTGGATGACCAAAGAGAATCCTCAGATTAGCTGCCTGCTGGCACTGGAAAACTCTTGAGTTTTTTGTTAGCACACATGATCTCCACTAGCACAAGCAGCAAGAGCAAGCTGAGAAAAGAAACCCCACACCACATTTCTAAGCGTTCGAGAACAAAACGGAAAAAGAAAAGAGCAGATTAAATGTAAAAAATGTGCCAGGTCCAAATGTCAGACAGATACAAGTCCTTTGCGCTTCAAAGACTGCAATTCCCTGAAAGGCTACAAGCACCAAAATTCTGTTTAACCTCTGGTGGGTAAGGAGAGCAATTCAGGTGTGACTCACGCAGGTGGGTTAAGCCACAAGCCAAGAGTTGTTCCACGCTTGGAGTCAAGTGATCAGTAAGGGCAAAAGTGCTGGAGAAGGGACACACAGTCTCCACTGGGTTTTCGGAGGTGGGTGCTGGTTCTTTGTGAAGTCCAGGATCATTTGGAGCAGTGGCAAGAGGTTGGGAGCGCTGTTTTGGTAACTGAAATATGAGAAAGACATTTAACTATTAGAGAGCATCCAAAGGGGGGCAACAAAGATGGGGAAGGGCCTTGATTTGAAGCCGTGTGAGGAGTGGCTGAGGACACTTGGTGTGTTCAGCTGGAGAAAAGGGGAAACCTCATTGCGGTTCCTTACTCAGGAGGGGAAGAGGAGGGGCAGGCACTGGTCTCTGCTCTGTGGGGACCAGTGACAGGACCTGTGGGAATGGCTGGAGCTGTGTCAGGGAGGTTTAGGTTGGATCTCAGGAAAAGGTTCTTCCCCCAGAGGGTGGTCGGGCACAGAACAGGCTCCCCACAGCCAGCAGCAAAAAGGCTGACGGAGCTCAAGGAGTGTTTGGACAACACTCTCAGGCACGTGGTGGAATTCTTGGGAATGGTCCTGTGCAGGACCAGGAGTTGGACTCGATAATCCTTCTGAGTCCTTTCCAACTCAGCATATTCTGTGATTCCTTGAACAGCTTTGTAATTGTATTCTCAGCTCCTCCTAGAAGGATTTGCCTCCTCAGGATTGCTCTAATCTCCAGCCAGGGCACAGGAGGTATAGCTAGAGGATGCTATAAAGGATGCTCAGTTCAGATAAAGGGAGGAATTTCAGTGCAGGAATTTGTAAACAGATAGCTGAGAACCGGAGTTAAGGTAAAGCCCCATCGGGTCACACTGAACTCCTCTGCAACCGCATGTGTGTGAGCAGGAGGCTCACCTGCTCTCTTTAGGGGCTTGCTTGGCACCCTCTCTGTTTGTTCTTGCTTCTGTCCCTCCGCACACACCGTCCAGTTTAAGGAGAGACCACAATGCCTGTGCTAACGCGGGCTAAATCCCACCGGACCGTGCCGCTCCTGCCGGTACCGGCAGCAACGCAGCGAGCGGGACCAGCCTGGCAGGGAGAGGCGGCCACCCCACAGACAGGGGCTGTGCTGTGCCAAGGGGACGCTGCTGTGACCTGCACATGTGTAGCCAGCTCTCTGTGTGTGAGGGAGCATGAGGCACGGTCTCAGCCTTCCTCGTTTTGAATGACTTTTTTACTGCCTTGGCCAGCATGGGAAGGCTGCCTCCCACTGCTCACCACAGCCTCTCCCCCCTCCCCACTCGCTGCAAACCTTTCAGCTGCATCCATCTCGCCCCCGATGCGAATATTTAAAGCTGTTAAATTGATGGGCTGAGTAAATAGGATTAGCTCCGTGTGCCCAAGGGGGGAGGCCGCTGCTTGCACAGACTGATAGGAAGACAAGGGGGAAGGCTGAGGAGGAGAGGGTTGCTTTCAAGCCGACAAGAATATGCTATATGGGAGGTACACAGATAGCTTCCAATCTGCCCGTGATTGGATTAGACATGCTCTTAAATGTGAAGTGCCTATACAAGTCTGGGGCTTAGCTGGTGCCGGGCTGCTGAGAACCTGCCGAGGTGCTCCCCGAGGATTGCTGCCACCCCAGCAGGCCCTGGAGACGTCTGACTGTCAGGGGGCAGAAAGCCCCTGCTGCTGGGCCCTGTCTCGCCCACCGTCCCAGGCGTCGGATCTTTAACCCGCTCCCGTGAAAGCTGAGATCCTTTGCCTCCATCTGTTCACATGGGGTGGCTTTACAATTCCCCTCTAACCCACCAAAGGGAAGCGTGAAGTGATCTCTCGCTGCCTGGTGGAAGGAAATCTCTCCCTTCCTCCCTCCATCCATCTCCCCCCAGCTGCCCCCCTCCCCCTTTTTTCTCTTCCAGATGAAGAGTTTGAATGTCTTCATGGTCTGTTTAAAATATAAAGTGAGTTCTTGATTCCTTTTTTGAAGCTGTGCTTGTCTGGGCATTGATTATTGTCGCTAACAGTGATGGGAGCCAAATGCTCTCCTTTTTCCACAAGCTTTGATAATATTTCCGAGAACTTTGGCTGCTTTTTTTACCAAGCCAGTTTCAGAACCAAAACACTAAATAAAAAAGGTTACACCTGGCCTGTTTTGTAGGATAGCAGTGAATGGCAATGGCTTAGTTAGATCTTTCTTAGGTTTATAGGAAAAGAGCTCCAAATATTTTTAATTGGAGCAGAAAACAATCTGGGTAACAATATTGTAGTTGGTGAACAAAGGAAAACCGCACAACTGTGATAACTGGGGTTTATTCCATGGATATTATCCTTTACTTATTTTCTAGTCACAGGGAAAATATTGGTGAGGAAAATCTTTGTTTAACACCTATTTTGACAGTAGTTAGGCAGCACTCTGATGTCCACTCTTAATTAAACACTGTCCTTGTTTTTGAAACAGATGCTTGCCCTGATATTCTACAGAGGTAAAAGTTATACATCTTTATTTTCTTTTTTCCTTATTTTTGTTTGTTCTGGCTGGAGATAACAATAACTCACCTGTGAGGTCTAAGCTGCAACAATAATATTGATGAATAGGAATAGCTGAGAAAAATACAGGAAGGACCGTGAGCTCCGTAGCCTGTTGAAAAAAATTATTCCTACTTTAGGGGAATAATTGCTGCTTTTAGGGGAGATAAAAAGGAACAAAGAAGTGATTTCACCTCCAGAAGTTAATTATGGAGCCAGAAGCCAGGTCCTGGTGTTGGTACCGACTCCTGACCTGCAGCTCTTGTCATTAATCCTGGGTTATAGGCAGGTAAAAGCGTGAGGCGGGAGTAGAGCAAGGCCTTATGGGCACAACCAAAATCGAAACTCAGGAAAGGTTTCCTCATCATCACCCAAAAGGTGGCTGAGAATTACATCTAGACTTTTGGGAGACGTTTGTGTCAGAATAATACCTGGCTATGAATACAGGTGTGATACATTACAAAGGTACTATCAGTAAATGACATCGTAAATAGAACGCAAGAACTTTCAAACACGATGAAGTTTCTGCACCACATCATGGTGATAAAATAAGGTACACAGGGGGGGAAAAAGCTGCCAGAGAGCAGAAGGGCAATTTATCCAACCCATGAATAAATCCACAAGGACTTCCTTCCCACCAGGCATCAGCTTCAGCGCAGCAGAGGCGAGCTCAGCTCATCATTGCTCCTGCTTCATGGTTGTGTATCTAAAAGCTTAATTCACCCTACCATTTTTTTTAATTTTCCAGATGTTGGCATCTCCTGATACAGTACTTGAGGCTCTTTGCTCACTGTAACAGCAGGTTGAATCCAGGAGCCCCACGGTCACTGATGGTAACGCTGCTGGGAAGAGCTGGCTCCCCACCGGCTTCTCCGCTGGTCAGGTCTCCGCTTCTGAGAACAGGAATTATCTCCCCATTAATTCAGGAGCTGTGGTGACATTTTGGTCGTGCTGTTTTCCCATTCGGCCTGGGGGTATCTTGAGTGGGCCTGATTGTATTACCTTGTGTTGGAAATTCAATTGCTGTGCCCAGTGCCCTTGAACTACTGTGTACATCAGGCTTTTTCAAAATTTCTGTCTAGAAGGCAGTGACATCCTCCACCCTCCTCCGAGGAATAACTGGATATTAACATACACTCTTTGTATGAGATTAAATTCCCCTTTTCCCCAATCTTTCTGTCAAGTTCAATTTTAACTGATAAGCTAATAGGACTGAATGCAGAAAATGGATGCTTTCTGTGCAAAATGTGTGTTTCTAAGCACTCCCTGATCAGCATCAGTCTTTGCCAGACCTCTGTGTGGATGTGTGGGCCTGGCCCTTCCTCTGTGGCCATCCATCCCTCCTTATCTGTCTCACTCCACGCAGTCCCACCCCACTGCATCAGACACATCAGTCTACAGCAGGCAGAGTTCATGTCTGCACAGCAGACCTGCGTCCCCAGATTCCTCTCTGTGCTTCCTAACACCGTCTAACCTGAAAACTACCTGCATCTTTCTGGAGACCGAAACTACTGAATGCTCTACTAGTTCCAAATCAACCTTCTCACTCCACCCAGCTTCTTCTGCCTTAGCAGTGTTTCCATTTCTTTGCTTGAACAGCACCAAAGGGACCTTGAAGGCCCCGCTGAATAAACTCAATTTTTCTTCCTTTTCTGGCCTCATTAAAGCTGTTCTTGATTTTATCAATTCTTCCTGCACTTGAGTGTTATGCAATTATATCACATAACCTGCTCAAACAGAGGAAGAGGAAATTAGAGATGGAAAGGCTTCTTTGGATGGATGATAAAAGCCCCACTCCCTTGGGAAGAGGGCAGAAAAGGAACATGCACACCTCACTCACCCAAGTGTTATGGTGTTCATTTTTCCCTTGAGAACCAGCTCCAGCTCCAGACCTCACTACTAGGAAGCCTTCCCTGATCCCTAACAGTTCCACTGCTTAATTCCTTGGCCCACACCTAGTCTTGCTCTTCACCACTCAAAACAGTTTCTAAAGGTTCATTTACCCTCTAAAAATACTTGTTCACATCTATCCAGCTCATGATTATCCATCTGAGCTTTACATTCCCTAACAATTAAATTGTCCTGCTGGCTTCCGTGGCCTTTTTCTTGGTTTCTTATCCTTTCCTCACAAACAGAGGGTTGTTATCACAGCTTTCCAATTCACCTCCCTCTCAAAGGTATTTATGCAATTTACTCCAAACAGATTCAGATTCCTGAATCCACCTCAACTATTTATATCTACAAGATTCTCCATGAAGTGAAAGGTCTTTGGTTCTTCCTGAATAGCTGGGAAACTCCAGGAACTCATCTCCACAACCTTCATCTTCATGGATGTCTGTGAAACTACCTCCTTCAACAGCAGATGATTTTTCTGGAAAGAAAATCAAGTTTGGTGGGGAAAGGGTTGGTCAGTGGAGTCATTCCCTTAATTTTCCCTCTGGCCTGGGCAGACCAGGGAGTGGCTTCTACTAAACCTGTGGGTGCAGCTGGCAGCAATCCTGTGGATTTCCAGGATTCCCTCTAGGTTTCTGCTCACTGTTCAAACACCCTCCAGGGCACGTCACTGTGGGACTCTTTGGCTCTTTGAGGCTGTTTAGAGTGACAGGAATCAGTGGCAAAACTGCTCCATCTTTGGAAATTAAGGCAACTTATGGACCTACTGAAGCCAGACAGCAGAGACAGGGGACATCTAGGATAGCCCTGACTTCACAGACACCAGCTTTGCTGAGAAGCTTTCCTGGCCATTGGCTTCAAAGAACAGCAGTCCTTCAGCATGAAAGGAATTTGATGTACGGGAGAGTTGAGAACAAAGAATTTTGGGTTAATACAAACTTTTACATTGACTCCTGCCATCTTGCCCCACGTTACGTTTTTTTTTTTGCCCACATTTACTTCTCTGTGTAATAACATGGCATTTATCTACCTTATCCCATCACTGTGATGTTTTATTGGCCACTGTCTGCACGGCGTTATGTGGTTGCTAAGTATTGTACAAGGGATGTGGGAGATGATAAAATGCCACCAAGACCAGAGGGAAGAACAAGTGACAGGGCACAGCAGAAGTCAGCTGGCATCAGGTTGAAAATCTGACTTCAATGATGAAAAGGTGAAGAGTAAAAGAGAAGAAATAAGGGAAAGTAGGACTCCTTCAAGAGGAAGAGATGGACAAATTCAGGTGATTTAAATGTGAAAGAATGAGAATGAATGACAAGTTAACTTACCAGCAAAAAGAAATAAACAAATGGAGAGAAAGAAGAAGACCCTCAAGCTTCAGAAAACTAGCAGGAGGTAGCATGAAGAACTTAGGAATAGGAGACACATGAGAAATGAGGAAATGCTGAAAAGCAATGAGCTAAAAAAGACAGTTCAGGTTGCTGGTGCTACAGAGCAGGGATTATTTGGTATTGTCTTTGTACAGGGCCTTATAGAGCAGGGTCAAGTTCTGAGGTGCCTCTCCAACACTGCCACAATGCAACTGAAATAAAGATCAGCTAGAGACATTCAGTAGCTGCACCACCTGATTATAACACCCATCAGAATAACACTTCAGGTAATTTGCCAGATTTATCCTGGTATTTTCAGCCCCTAACGGCTGACCAGTTATCGTAGATGCTGAAAATCACGTTGAATGACTGTCTCAATCTCTGTTAAACATTTATTAGGGAGGCACACTGAATTAGAGAAAAAGAGCTGAAATTCTTTCAGAAAGTGCACATGACCGAGTTGACAGAAACCAAACTGATTCCCGGATTGAAAGCACATTTAGTGCCATTATCCCTTCAAACCTCTGCACTTCTTGCAATGATATTTCATTTCTCCAGCGTTACCCAGTTTCAAAGACATGACTCCATGTTAACCGATTTCAAAGGCACGACTCCCCTTTCAAAGGCAAGACTCTGCAGTTGTGGAAGGGCACACACAGTAAGAATTCACAAGTTTTTGCCCAGTTTCATGGAAGCCTCTTGGGAGCATAAAGTCAGTGGATGCCACCAGTGCGATTCTAATGCAGCTCCCACTTGGCCTTGTGTTAACGCTGGAAACAAAAAGAGCAGAGTTTAGAGAATACTGAGCATTTTTTGAGGATGCAGGAAAAGAATGTGATTTGCTGAGATACCTACACCTACCTACCCACAGATATTTCAGGTATTAAGAAAAGCCAGGGGGCAAATTTGCAAAGGTACTTAACCCAATTACTTTCAATAGAAGTCAATCATTGCTGCTGCTAAAAGTCTGTAATATTCAGATTTATTCAGTTGTTCAGATTTTACTCAGGTAGTTGTTCTTTCACAGTAATTCAAATCCACCAGCAGAACAAGTTGTTTTCTCTTTTTCTTAGGCTTTGACCTACCAAGCAATTACTCATGATTTACCAGTAAGAAGAATTCTATTCCCCTTTACTTACAATAGTTATAGTCATAGAACATTTTTTTAATGGCATCTTCCTTCTAAAGAGCCTTTTCATTTTCCAACAACAACACCTGGGGAATGAACGTTTTTCACGTTTTGTGGTTCAGAAAACTAACATCTATTAACCTATAACACCTATAACACTACAGTGTTAAATGACTGCTGTAGGACCCACAGTACTTCAGACAGACGCATAAATTTGCTCACTGAAATCCCAGCAAATACGTGCTAAAATCCCTTCCTAAAGCTCATCAAGCACCACCTTAACTAAACACGTTAGCTAGACCTTTCTGCCCCCACGCCTCCAGCGTGGCTGAGCCCCAAACTGCAGCTTATGTGCATCTCTATAGGGCTTGGTTTACGCACAAAATTAAACTGAACTGCGCCTCAGGTTTCCTGCCACGTATTTGGGGAGGTTTAGCCCCGAAGCGGTCTGCCGCTTCGCTCAGCTTCCCGGAGGTGACCTCAGGCCATGGCACTGCTCTCCACCAGCTGGCTGGAGGCACGGCACAGCCTTGCCGAGTCCCCCCCTGTGCGCGGCTGAGTCACCCCTGGGTCCTTGTGTGGGTCGTTCCCAGCCGGCCACCTGAGCTGCTCCGCGCTCTCCCAGCCCGGCGCTGCTGCCTCCTGCACCTCACCCTTCGCATTCCACGCTGCCTGCAAGCACGTGAATAATGCATGGCATTCCTCGGGCTGTTCCCACCCGGCCTCCCCGCTTTACGGGAAATCAAAGCGTCTGCCGTAGGAGGAAATCCTTGGAGATCCAGGGAGAGGTTCCCTCGGCTGGCTGCTGTTAAGAATAAAAGATCTGAGAGCTATTTCCATTCCATTCCAGGGCCCCCGAGTTGCGCAACACAAAGCAAGTCTCTTAACCTCTCCATGCCCTATTTTCCCTTTGGATGAAGCGAGATGTAGCATCTCGCTGGTTTGGGAATGCTGCGGTGTAACACCAGGGCAGGGCTTCAGATGCCTCTGGAGGCTGCCAGGGATACATACATGAGCTGGTCACCATCACGTGGGCTGTGAGGGACCCACATTTTTCATGGGTAAATCACCACCTTCCCAGGTGTAATTTCCCAGGACTTCTGGGAAACGAGTTTTGGTGCAAAATCTGCACAAAAACTGAGGTGAGAACTTGGCCCACAGAATTTCCTCTTCCTTCTCCTGAGTTCCTGTTAAACAGAGTGTTCTCTCTTCCTGTCCCTGCTGGAGTCCTAGTGCTATTTATATTAAAGAACAGATACACCCCTGTCCCCCATCAGCCGTGAAACTCCCATGGAAAAGGTATTCCAGTTACCTACATATTCCTAAACGTCTTCAAAATCCTCTGCTTTTCATACGTGCCCCAAGGCCCCTTGAACTGTTCAAGTTTATGCCGCACTTGACTCTCTGGCTAAACAAGGAACCCACGGCTGCTCTCAAGCCCTGCCACAAAGCAGGACTGCAGCGGCTTCCACAGGTCTGCTCATCTCCTCCTCCTCACCTCCTCTTGTGTCTCTTCCTGTAAAGCCCCGCACTGCATTTATTTCCTTCCTATCACAGTAGAAGTTCATACCCAAAGCAGCGTGGGCAGCAGGGCAGGGGGGGATTCTGCCCCTCTGCCCCACTCAGGTGAGACCCCCCTGCAGAGCTGCCTCCAGCTCTGGGGGCCCAGCACAGCAAGGACATGGAGCTGTGGGAGCCAGTCCAGAGGAGGGACACCAAGATGATCAGAGGGATGGAGCAGCTCTGCTGGGAGGAAAGGCTGAGAGAGTTGGGATTGCTCAACCTGGAGAAGAGAAGCTTTGGGGTGACCCAGTTGTGGCCTTCCAGGACCTGAAGGGAGCCCACAAGGAAGATGGAGAGAGACTTTCCAAGGGCCTGGAGTCCAAGACAGGACATGGGGAACAGCTTCAAACTGACAGAGAGCAGGTTTAGTTTGGATATTAGGAAGAAATTCTTCCCTGTGAGGGTGGGGAGGCCCTGGCACAGGTTGCCCAGAGAAGCTGTGGCTGCCCCATCCCTGGAAGTGTTGCAGGCCAGGTTGGATGGGGCTCTGAGCAACCTGGGCTAGTGGAAGGTGTCCCTGCCCATAGCAGAGGAGGTTGGAATGAAACGATGTTTAAGGTCCCTTCCAACCCAAACCATTCCATGATTCTATGACTCTATGTCTGTTTTGCCCTTATCACCCTGGAGTCCCTCAGCATTGGTTGCTTTCCAAGTTCCACCCTCCTGCTGAGTAGTTAGATTTCTGAGTGTTTTCTCCCAGATGTTTGAAAAACTTATTTTTGCCTAACAGCATTTCCAGCTCTCTGTGTACTGTCTGTCCATCCCCACCACTGTGCAGTTGTATAATCTGCCAACATTTTGATCTTCTTACTCATTGCAGCCAGCAATTACTTGCAGAAGTTTCAGCAGCTCAAGCTGTCCCTCTGTATCCATCCTGGACTGTAAGAACCTGTATTGCTGTTTGTCCCGACACACACCGCTCTACAGACACAGATAAACCCAATTTTAACAGCAGTCCTACTCTGACCCCATGAGACCCCCCTACACTCCAATTCAGTTCCCGCTACGTATCTGAGTACTCAACGAGGCTGAATTTAGTTTTCACGTTTCATTTCAAGGCTCTGCCTCTCCCGCATCTTTGTTCATTAATTAGGTGAACAGGCTTGGACAGGTTTATCTAAAAGGCTTTGAAAATTGTCTTTCGATTGTGAGTTTTGTGTGACTTTAAAACTCTCAGTCGGGTGACACTTCCTTTGGGATTTGTCAAAGGAGAAATGAGCCCACAGAGAGTTTCCCAAAGTGCAGAGGGGATGGTTTTATGGGTAGATATTCTCACTGACTGCAGAAGGGAGCCAGCAAGGACTACGAGGAGTGAACTTCTGCATGCCAAGCACCTTGACACCTGTCCTCATCCCCTTTGGTGTCATGGTCACTCTGCAGGCACCAAGGCAAAGCCCCTCGCAGTCCTGCATTCTCAAGGCCTGCTGTTTTATAAGAGCATCCTTCCTTGAACACCTCCAGGGATGGGGACTCCACCACCTCCCTTGAGAGCCCCTTCCAATGCCTGACAACCCTTTCAGTGAAGAAATTCTTCCTCATGTCCAAACTGAACATCCACTGGCACAGTTTGAGGCCATTTCCTCTTGCCCTGTTACTACCTGGGAGCAGATCCCAGTCCCCACCTGACTACAACCTCCTTTCAGGTAGCTGTAGAGAGGAATAAGATCCCTCCTGAGCCTTCTTTTCTCCAGGTTAAATACCTCCAGCTCCCTCAACTGCTCCTCATCACGCTTGTGCTCCAGACCCTTCCCTAGCTCCGTTCCCTTCTCTGGACACGCTCCAGCCCCTCAGTTTCCTTCTTAATGTGAGGGCCCAGAACTGGACACAGGATTTGAGGTGTGGCCTCAGCAGTGCCCAGCCCAGGGGGACAATCCCTGCCCTGGTCCTGCTGCCACACTATTGCTGATCCAAGCCAGGGGCCATTGGCCTCTTGCCCCCCTGGGCACACCCGGGCTCGTGTCCAGCATCCCCAGGTCCATTTCATCTGAGAGAGACCTCTAAGATATGAATACCAAGGGCTGGAGAAGTTTACAGTGCAACTGCACCTTCCCAGCAAATACACACTTCCTTCAGCCAGTGAGGAAGCAGCAAAGCTGTGTTGCCATCCTGGAGGGTACTCTGGGGTAACAGCGGGACACAGATGCGATGGGAGCTCAAGCTCAGCCCTCTCAGTAAGTGTTTCCATCCCTGCAGAAGCCTTGACTCCCTTGCTCTGCCCCTGGACCAGAGGCACACAGAGCAGTGTCCAGATGCGACAGAGCCCAGCGGGCAAGGAAGGTGCCTGCTCTTGCCGTTCCTGCGGATGCTGGAAAAGGCGAGTGCCCGGGCGGGACGCCCCGTCGGGCGGCAGCTCCCAGCAGAGGGCAGCGGTGCCCGCACTAACGCACCCCCATGGCCCTTCGGCCCCCCCAAACCCTCCCAAAAAACACCCTGCATTGCCTCTGGGCTGGCAAGCAGCCTGCACGTGTAAACCTGCTCTCCTTCCCTGAGCAGCTGTAAGGGCGACCACCCAAGCACCGACATCTGCCAGCGCTGGCTGACCACGAGCTGGGGTCATGGCTCGTGGTTGTACAATCACAGAGTGGGAGGGACCTTAAAGATCGTGTCATTCCACCCCCCTGCCGTGGGCAGGGACACCTTCCACTAGACCGGGTTGCTCAGAGCCCCATCCAACCTGGTGTTAGTCCTCCTGCCGCTGGGACAGCCGTGGGTAAGGAAAGACCCGGGATGGAGGAAAACGTGGTGGGAGTGCTTCTAAATGCCATTCCCATTCTGGGAAAATTGGTTTTCTCAGGGAAAAAAATAAAATAGTGACCCGGTGGTTAATGTACATGCAGAGGAGTCAGAAGCCAATTTTTATGTGGTTTGAACTGGTTCATTCATATCTAATTAAAACCGAAAGGGGAGGGCGGCTCATTTTCTGCTCAGTTAATCAAAAGACTGCAGAAGCTACTTCTTTTCCTCTGGGGATATTGTTAACTGCTGGAGTCAGCCCTATGGAACTAGGTCGGTTATACTGTTTTTCTTCAAAATCTCTAAATCTAAAATCCATTTGAAATCTGATTCCAACCCCAAAACAAGACTCATTCCGGACCTCAAGGCCATCTCTGTTTTAGCCCGATACAGATGATGGTCCTGTGCCTACTGGTGTATTATAGAATCACAGAATGGCCTGGGTTGGAAGGGACCTTAAAGATCATTTAGTTCCAACCCCCCTGCTATGGGCAGGGACACCTTCCACTGTCTCAGGTTGTTCAGAGCCCCACCCAACCTGGCCTTGGACACTTCCAGGGATGGGGCAGCCACAGCTTCTCTGGGCATCCCATTCCAGGGCCTCCCCACGCTCACAGGGAAGAATTTCTTCCTAGTAGCCAACCTAAACCTGCTCTCTATCAGTTTGAAAGACATACATCAATATTTATCAACACTGGCATATTCAGAAAAATCATTGTATATCAAAGGTGGCTAGAGAAGACCCCAAAAAACCCTATTTTTAGAACTGAAATTAGCTCTGCTCTTAGTGGGGCTTTGGGCTTCATAGATGTCAGTCAACCTGAGTTATTCTGTCGCTTCCTGAATTTATGGCCCAGATCCTACTATTCATGTGTGTGCTGGATATACCATGCAGGAAGGAGGCAGTGAGAAGGAGCTTCAGCCCTTCCAACCCTCTCTGCCCAGTCTCCTCATGCTCACAGTGTAGCCAAGTAAGCATTGAAGAACATTCCTCTGCTAATACAACATTTAAGGAGATCCTTCGGTGATAAAGCTTATAGAGGCAATCCATCATTTCTTATAACATAGAACAATAAATGCTTAATTACCAGTAAAATTTTGTCTTCAGAAAGATTAGAAAAAAAAAAAAAATTCTATAGGTGCCCAACTTGTCTGCTTCTTCTAATGGTACCATCTGGGTTTATAAAGCGTATTTTCTTTCCTTGTGAAGCTGACCTCACTTGTAAGGACAATCACATGCAAAGCAGCAGAAGTGATCAGTAGACCAAAGTAAACTGATTAACTGAACTGGTGAAAAACGGGCTCTAAATTCCACTATATTTTCTTAAAAGCTGCTTCTCCCAGGTCATATGTGAACAGCTTAGTAGAAATAGTTATAGAATCACAGGACCCCGTTCTGCTTTCCCATCAGAGTAATTCTGAAGTAATTCCATTAAAGTGAGCAGAGTTACACTGATGTGAGATCACAATCAGTCAGAAATGGAAAATTCCTAATAGCTTATCCAGTTCATAACCCTAGGGCTAGCGTACAGTTATTCCTTGCACTAAACCCACATTTAATTCTTTCAAATATGAATAGTGGAAAATGGTGCTTGCGAGGTGTTTTGCTCATTTTGGTGGGGTTTCTTTAACTCCTCATCCTATTTCTCCTCTTGGGAAAATCCTTGCTTTTTACTGAAAGCCAAAACCTCAGCTACATTGCCCAATAAATGAAATATGAGATAGATATGCCACATTATGAGAGTGTAATTCTGGGTGCCTCATGAGCCCGCTCTCCACCCTGTGCTGGTTGTGGATCAGCATCAGGCTTTAGAGAACTTATTGAAAAGACAAAGCAAGAAGGCAATGCCAGACAGGTTGGGGTATCACCTCCAGGGCTCTGTGGCAGAATTTCTTGTGTGTTTTGTTGGGATAACACATGGCACAGCATGTATCCCTCCATCAGAGACATTTCTGCTTTACAGTGAAATGTCTAAGCATTCTGTAGCAAGAAGACCTTCCCCAGGGAATCCACTCTTCTGTTAGATCTGCTCTGTCCAAAACACCCTTTCCTTCTGAAGAACAATTTCAATAGAAATGTTTCTATCAGGCCTCATGGTAAAGAAGGTTTAAACAAAAGAGAAACTCTCTTTTTTATCTTGGTAATACTTAAAGATGGCTATTTGGTTGTTTTCAGGCCCAAGGGTTTTGCTGATGGTTTTGGCACAAGAGCTTTGTGGTAGTGGAGCATCACTTCACTCTCTCCTTGCTTGCTGTTCACCAGAGATGTTTGCTAAGACCCATTTCTGGGGAGGGACCTGGGGCATCCCATGGTTGGTGTGAGCTGCTTCCTGCATCCAAAGGGGTCCGTACCAGCTGCTTCAGAAGGAGCTGCCAATTCCAGTCCCTGAGAACGGCAGTGTTACTGCAGAAATCAACTCTGACTGCTCAGGGCTGAGAGACACACAAGTACCAAGAATTACTTGATGATGTTTGAAAAATACTTCACCTGAATGTCTGACTCTTCCTGTGACAGCAGCAGGATTCCAACCCTTTCATGCATGGAGAGCCCACCCACTCCCAAACACCAGTTCCAGTGTTTTAGGAGAAATACATAATCATCAAACCCAGGAGATTCTGGCAGAGACTTCTGAACAGAGTCACAAGGATAAAAACTCTGCCTACCTTTCAGATGAGCTTGATGCTGTTATAAAGAATTGTGTTGCTATATAGACCTTGTTATTGTAATAAATGATGCAGTTGCCTCTGACACAAGGGGAGTGAAATCATTTATCCATTTGTCCCTTATACTCTATGCCCATGAACTCCAAAATTATGAAGTCATATGATTTCTAGGAAAAAAAAATCTCATCACGGGAAAGATTGACATGGTCTGAAAAATAAAAATGTTCCCACAGAGCAAACTGCTTAGCAGTTCTTACAGATCAGGACACCTGCTTAGGTGAGAAAGAAGGTTTCACAAATAAGTTTTTTATAAATGAACCGTTTGTCTTCTACCTTTAAAAGCTGGGGTCTAAAATCAATCTGCTTGTGAAAGTCCTTGCTGAAGCGTGTGAGATAAATGCGACAGTAAATCACACAAGCCACTAAGCAGAGTCTGAAACCATTTCCCTGTGAACAAAAAGCAGTAAAAAATCTCACAGCTGCCGTTCCTGCCCTTCAGCAACTTTTAATTTTTATTGATTGACACAACACCTACGCACCACATCATCCACAAGAGGCATCGGGTCTGTTTCAGGAAAAGCAAATTATTTGGTATTGTCAACAGCTGGCAGAGGCCACCAGGAACTGCTTCGGCCTTCATTTGTTTTTCTCAGACACCTATAAGGAGCTGTCAGCACACATCAAACAGAGCAAGTATCGGGCAGCATGCGTGTTTCTCTGTGTGCTGGCATAGAGCCTCCGTCACAGGGAGGCACGTCCTGAGGCTTGTCAGCCACGACAAGTGAGCAAAGCGGGTACAAAGTGAGCCCTGGGGGAAGTTTTGGGCACCACAGTAGAAGAAAGATCTGAAGCTCTTAGAGAGCATCCAGAGGAGGCTACGAAGATGGGGAAGGGCCCTGAGGGGAAGCCACACGAGGAGCAGCTGAGGGCACTTGGGTTTTTCAGCCTGGAGAAGAGGAGGCTGAGGGGAGACCTCATCAGTGTCTGCAGCTCCTCAGGAAGAGAAGAGGAGGGACAGGCACTGATCCCTGCTCTGTGGGGACCAGGGACAGGACCCAAAGGAAGGGCATGAAGCTCTGTCAGGGGAGGATCAGGTAGAATATTAAGAAAAGGTTTTTCCCCCAGAGGGTGGTTGGGCACTGAACAGGCTCCCCAGGGCAGTGGGCACAGCACCAAGGCTGACAGAGCTCAAGGAGTGTTTGGACAACACTCTGAGGCACATGGTGGGATTATTGGGGCTGTCTTGGTCAGGGCCAGAAGTTAGATTTGATGATCCTTGTGAGTCCCTTCCAACTCAGGACATTCTGTGGTTCTAGGTGAGCTCAAGCACAAAACTTTCATAGTTGGTTGCCTTCAAAAATCATTTTTGCTGTGGATGGTAATGGCACCAGGACACAGAGAGGAATTTGGACCTATTCACACCAGGCACACTGCCTCAGGAGAAGCCACGTGTGGTGAAGGCTGTTGCCTCCCTGACACTCATACTTGCACTTCACCATGAACTTGTGGGGCAGAAGGATTTTGCATGATGAGATCAAGAGCTCTCCCTTGATATTATTGTCCCTGAGATAAACTGGGCTTTGAGGAGCGGGGTGTTCTTTTTACCTGTGCAGATTTCTGGTTAGCATTTGTGGAAGCACTGTGCATATATGAGCAGGATGACCAGGCTATCCCTCAATATGTATGAAAAACACCACATGAAAAAACAGTTTTGTAATGTGTGTGCAAGCCATTTTCGCCAATATTAAAGCCAAAAGACAACATGAAATACTGTATACATATTTACATGAGATACTAATGCATCGTACTGCGTTAGTGAAGAATAAACTGTTTCACTGAGGCAACAGAGGGAGCTGGAAGTGAGGGAAATGCATTTTCCACGCTGGAATGCGATCAAGATACTGGGTAAATGCCACTGCTGCTGAGGAAGGACCACAGACATCTCAAAAGCCCTAAGTAGTGGGGAGTTTGGTTTCTCAGTCGTGTCCAAAACTCAGCAGCTTTAGCAGAACAGCCCCCTCAGCACCACATGCGGGTGCTTGAGTCAGTCCTGACTCAGAGGGAAGAATGCTGCCCACTGAGTCACCAGCCCCACTTCCTCCAGCACTGCTGGTGATCCACTCAAGCCCAAACACGTGGAGGAGACAAGAGCTGACAGGACTGCAGCCCTGGGAAGGATGGGTGGCACAGAAAGCCTTGTCAGAGCCAACATGTCAAGGTAACCCACACAAGAGTGGTGTTTCTGAGGTCTCTGCTGTGTGATTTATGGGACGAACACCACACTCACCTCAAGGAGACACAGCACACTGTAGATGTTCACCTCCACAGACACGGCCTGCACAAGGGTTGTATTGGGGATTGCTGAGCCCAAGCTTGTGCCATGCAGAGGGAACACTGAATTGCCTGAGGAATGCAGCTGCCTCCCACCCACCTCCTCTGGAAATGTCCGAGCCTCCCAGAAAAGATGAGGAAAAGCACAAACCCCATGCTGTGTTTGATCTGAGCTGTGCTTAGCCTGTCTCTGTCCCCTGAAACTATACTGAAGTCATTTGGGGTGGTGAGAAGAGAGCTTGCACTAGAAATAGAAGATCTATAATTAACACATGGCCCTAACACAAAATAGAATCTCGGTGGCCCCTCAAAGTTAGGAAACTTTGCTTGGAAACGCATTCCAAGTTTTATCAGATTCCTCTCATCTGCAGCAACAACTTCATAGATATGGTGTACTTGCATGCCCAGCAGACTGGACCCAGATACATTCTTTAGTTTTATGATTAAAAAAATCCCCCACTGACACACGTCATGCACATGTAAGTAATTTGAAGCCTTCGAGTACTAACCCTTCGCAGCCTGAAGCGGGGGCAAGTTCCTGCTCTCTTCTCACAGGCCTGTTGTCGTTATGCAGGCTTTCATTCTGAAACCCAAACTCATGTGAAAAACACCCAGGTTAGTGAATCTGAAACTCAGTCTAAGCAACCCAAATGAAAATGCTGTGTGTCTGTTTAACCCCATTCTTTGTTTCTCCTCTCAGGGACAGACCGCTTGTTCTCCCAGCAGCCCAGCTCATCCTTCCACATGTGAAGTTTTCTGCAGGTATGATGTCCTGCACACTGGAACCTGTATCCTTCCATGCCTCCAAGGAGGGATGTGTCTGAAATTCAACAAGGGCGAATTTAGGGTCTGCACTTGTGCCTGGGGAGGAATAACCCCAGGCACCTTTACAGGCTGGGGGGTGACCTGCTGGGAAGCAGCTCTGCGGGGAAGGACCTGGGGGTCCTGGTGGAAAACAGACTGTCCCTGAGCCAGCAGAGTGCCCTGGGGGACAAGAAGGCCAATGGGATCCTGGGGGGCATTGGGAAGAGCATCGCCAGCAGGTCAAGAGAGGTGATCCTGCACCTCTACTCAGCCCTGTGAGGCACATCTGGAGTGCTGTGTCCAGTCCCGGGCTCCTCAGGACAGGAGGGACATGGAGCTCCTGGAGTGGGCCCAGCAGAGGCTGCGGAGATGATTCAGGGACTGGAGCATCTCCCTGAGGAGGAAAGGCTGAGGGAGCTGGGGCTGTTCAGCCTCCAGAGGAGACACTGAGAGGGGACCTCATCCATGTGTGTCAGTGTCTGCAGGGAGGGGGCAGAGGATGGACCAGGCTCTGCTCGGGGGTGCCCAGCAATGGCACAAGAGGAACGGGCAGGAACTGATGCCCAGCAAGTTGCAGCTGGACATGAGGAAGAACTTCTTTGCTGTGCAGTGACCCAGCACTGAACAGATTGCCCAGAGAGGGTGTGGAGTCTCCCTGACTGGGGGTATTCCAGAGCTGTCTGGACACAATCCTGTGCCATGTGCTCTGGGATGACCCTACTGGTCCCCCCTACCAGATGACCCACTGTGGTGCCTTCCAGCATTATCCATTCTGTGATTCTGGGATTCTGTGGAATGAATATTCCTGGATCTTCACAACTATTTTTTCTGTACTTCCCGTAGTATGGCCACAAGCAATGACCTCAGATGCCTTCATACCCAGCCTCCCTCAGGAAAGCTGCTTCTGCTGCTGTTGCCTGGTGATCCAGATATGAGAAAGTTTAAGGGGCAAGTTTTGAGTGATGGAAGACGAAGAATAAAGTAGGGTTGAAGCCTGTGGAAGTCCAGTGTCTAAGTGCTTCCAGGAAGATCTGAAATACAGTGTCACAGCAGCAGAAGAATCATGGCAGTAAAAAGAGCAAGAGTCTGACAGACAGACCACAGGATGGGATGGGTGCAGGAGACATCAGATTTAATGGAGCATTGCTTCTCGACTTTGGCCAAAGTAGTCAATATTCCTGCCTGCAGTTTTTCCCCACATAAAATGGACATAATAATATTTACTGGTTTTGCTTTTTGTAGCACTATGATTAAAAATTACTTGACCTTTTAAAATCCCTGTGGAATATGTGTTATTCAGAGATACAGATGGGACAGACTGCCAGCAGGCATTAATACCTGGGCAGAAGAGGAGGAAATGAAAGCACAGGTACTAAAGATGCCAGAAAGAATAAAAGATGGAACCAGGAAGGAACAAAGATTACTAGAGACATCTAGCTGCTGAACAAAAAAGGGAGGGGAGGAATATGATAAGGAAAAGGTAAAGGAAAAGTAACTATTCATAAAGATAAATGGACAGAAAAAGAAGGGTAGCAAATATGAACAAAGAGAAAAAGCGGTGAGGGAAGAACTGAGGAAGATGGAAGTGCTAGTTTCACTTAGTAGGACTTGTTACCAGGTAAGTACTGCCAAATGGGCTGCACATGAGAAGGAGAGGGCAGAAAACAGAAAAAATCAGGAAAGCAGATTAGCAGGAGGGGGGGGAGGGGGAAGTGTAAGCTGAGCCTAACATTTTAATGATTTTTTAAAAATTATTTTGTCAGTAGCTGTGGTTTTCTTTAGGAAACCAATGTTTTTTGTTAAAAATAGTTTTCAACAAAAATTTTCAGTGTTGGCCAAAAAGAAGAACATAAAATCTAAGCCGGGTAACCCAAAACCTTTCTGCATTATACTTAAAAGTCCCATGTTTTCAGGGTTTTTTATGAAAACCTGATGTTTCTGTGGGAAAATCATCACTTCCCAGACACGTCTATTTTTAGGCCTGTGTTCTCAATTAGCCTGGTACTCATTTGCAGAGGGGATCTTTGCAGCACTGCAGCAACGTGGTGTGGCAGAGGGTTACAAAAGAGACTGCCTGGTGTTAAAAAGCCACACTGGTGACTTTATGGCAACTGCCAGCAAACCTTTCTCCTCTCTGCACCTGGGAAGAGAGGCAAGGGGTGTCAGATATCCTGGTGAGAACTTCTCATAGCAGAGGATCGTGATGTGGAAGAAAGTGAGCGGCAAAATCAAAATGTGCAAGAATCACAGAATCAGAGAATGGTTTGGGTTGGGAGGGACCTGAAAGATTATCTTGTTCCAAACCCCTGCCATGGACAGGGCCACCTTCCACTAGCCCAGGTTGCTCAGAGCTCCATCCACCCTGGCCTTGGACACTCCCAGGGATGGGGCAGGCACAGCTCCTCTGGGCAACCTGTGCCAGGGCCTCCCCACCCTCCCAGGGAAGAATTTCTCCCTAATATCCAATCTAAACCTGCTCTCTGTCACTTTGAAGCCATTGCCCCTTGTCCTGTCACTCCAGGCCCTTGGAAATAGTCTCTCTCCATCTTCCTTGTGGGTTCCCTTCAGGCCCTGGAAGGCCACAATTAGGTCACCCCAAAGCTTCTCTTCTCCAGGCTGAACAATCCCAACTCTCTCAGCCTTTCCCTCCATCCCTCTGATCGTCTTGGTGCCCCTCCTCTGGACTGGCTGCTTAGCAAAGCTGAATCCTGAATTGTGCTTTGGGTATGTGATTGATCCCAGCATCGACCACAAGTAATCCTTTTGCTTTTGCTGTTACATGTCTGAAACATCAGGTAAACTCTGCACTCTGGGAGAGAACCTGTGGTGGCTCTGTCAGAACACACAACCGCAGTGGTGAATGCAAGTAAGTCACTTGAGCGTATCTGTTGCTTTCTGCCCACAAGAAATATGTCTCAGTGGCTCGGTTCCCACTTACAAGCTTTGTGCTTGAGGGGATGAGAAAAGCTGTCCAAATGATCATGGGAAAGTTTATACATCCAGCGACTCAGCCAGGAAAGCTCTGGGCGTAACACGCTGTGAGTGCGGTCGCTGCCCACGGGTGGGCGTTCAGCCTCGGAGCAGGTTGGCTCTCTGGAGCCATGGATCTGCTCCAGCACCTGCCTCGCATTGCCAACCAGAGCAAAGCAGCAGTCTGAGGGGCAGGAGGGCACCATGCAAGAAATTAGCTGCCAGAGGAACTCTGAAACGTTTTGGTGGACACATGTATCTCGCCCTCCTGCGCAGTTGCATATTAAGAGTTCTGATGGGTCTGGCATCTCTCTTACCTCACTCACTGCACCGAAGTTCTTCACTGGGCAACCCCCAAGCTTTCTGGCACCACCACCGGCAAGATCACATCCCCAGTAGCAGCAGTTCCTTGCTGTGATGGAAACCTGGAGACCTGCTCCTGCAGGCTTCACCGACCTGGCACAAGCGAGCTCTTGTATTTGTCATCAGTGGTGTTGCTATGGCCACGGCACACAGGTATAAACCTTGCCCAGGGGACATTGTTACAGGAAAGCAGGGTGCAGCCCAGGAACAGGTACTGCTTTACTCACATGATTTATTTTCCTGACTGTCGGGGTCTCTGGAGTTTATCCATTCAGTTGCTCTTGCAGGAAATCTCCTCACGGCAGAGCTTTAGTGCATTTAGTAATAATATTTTACATCTGTATCGGGCTCTGTGCATTCCAAGTGCAATACACACTCATTCATCTTATCTTTTTTTATCTCATGACAGTTGCCTGCAGTGCTGAGTTGGTTTGATCCCAGCCTCACAGACTTTTCAACAGTGGAATTGTTACCTGACTAATTATCCAAGTCACGACGACGGACTGCTGGCTGGGCCCCACTCTCGGTTTTAACCAGCAGCTCCTGTCACTCCAGTGAGAGGGCTCTGGGATTCTCTGCTGCTGAAGACAGGGAAAAGAAAAATCTTGGAGGCAATTTTCATTCAGTTTGTTTTCACCATGAGGGTGTTCACTAGGGGCTTCCAGAAACACAGATGCACTTGCTGTTGATTCATGGGAAATGCAGCCGAGCATCTCTGTATTAGTTTTACCCACAATTAGTAGGGAGACAAGGAGACTTATATCCCTTCTCCATCTGCTGGCTCCAAAGTGAGGCACTAACTCAGTGTGAAGTCTACAGCCACGCTTTTAGAGAATATTTATATTAAACTGGTAGGTCACTGGTTGCAAATAGTGATATTTTCCGTCTTAGACATCTTCTTGCACGCTGCAGGCAGCTCAGGTCGCTCAAGTCCGACACTGATAAACTCAGACTGGGAGAGCTGCAAGAAGGATTTCAGCAAAGGCGTACGTGGAGTTGTTGCAAAGGATGGGGAAAAATCGTCAAAATTATCAAAAACAAGTAGGTCCTGAGAGTTGGAACCATTATAAGGTGGCGATTTTGAAAAAGCTGAACTGATTTAGGATTTTCCTCTATCAGAGGAAATTAAGGCAAACGGAAAGAGTGATCTCACACTAAAAACACAACAGAAAGTGGCTTATTTAGCTCTTTTTTAGCCTAGGGGAAAAAAATCTCAGCAGGTATATGACTTTTCTTTCTGAAAATATGTGAAAGAGGAGAGCTATTTAAACTAAAGACAATGTTTGCACATATAAGCTACACTTAGGGAACTGTAAGCAGGAAATCAGAAGAATGTTGTAAACCATCAGAGGAAGGAGGTTTTGGAGGAGGTTTTGAGAGCAGCAGGAGGAGAAAACTTTTTACCCAATTTAAAAATACAAAATTGGTCAATGTATGAAAGAACAGGACTCAGCTACTTCAGATGCCATTTCCAGGCCCATTTCCCATGTCCCTCCTCTTTCCCTGCCATCCCAGATATTTTGTTTTCAGGTTGAATGTGTGCTTTGGAACTCTGGTGTTTAATATTAATGCTGACCACTATGACAGATACGAGTAGGGAAAAAATGCTCCAAGCCAAAGTTTTCAAAACTTAGTTCGTTCTTAGGAATTAGAAAACGCCTGGGAAGCCACCCTCAGTACCCATTAGCTCTCCCATCACGTTGGCTGCCTTCGGGACCCTCCCTTTGTAGCAGCGGAATGAAACAAATCAGCACCATAGTTACTGTTTTTCAAGCGACTTCCAAGAATTTTCTTATCAGGATTGAAATGAAGCAAAGCATGTTACATAACGCTGTGCAGCCCTGATCCAGCAGCTCTTGGGGTTGCCAGGAACATCAGCTGTGTGACACAGACGGGGTTCTGGGCGAGACTGATGCACTTTCAGAAAATGCATCAGAAGCCTTTTTTTTTTTTTNTTATAAAAAAAAGATCAAAGATCTTTTTTTTTTTTTTTTTTTTTTTTTTTTTTTTTGCTGAGGGGTCTTTTGCAACCTGCTACCCCCAGTTTTTCCTACCCCAAGCTTCACTCATAAACCTGGAAAATTGTTCACCAGGAACTTTATGTTCAACTAATGTTTTAAAAGTTCCTTAAAATTTACCAAGCTACTTTCAACATAGAAGCACAGAATGATTTGGGTGGGAAGGTATCTTGAAGACCATCCAGTTCCACCCCCTGCCATGGGCAGGGACACCTCCCACTAGCCCAGGTTGCTCAGAGCCTCATCCAACCTGGCCTTGGACACTTCCAGGGATGGGGCAGCCACAGCTTCTCTGGGCAACCTGTGCCAGGGCCTCCCCACCCTCCCAGGGAAGAATTTCTCCCTACTATCCAATCTAAACCTGCTCTCTGTCAGTGTGAAGCCATTGCCCCTTGTCCTGTCACTCCAGTTCCTGATCAGCAGTTCCTCCCAGGCTTCCCTGTAGCCCCTGCAGATACTGGAAGGTGCTCTGAGGTCTTCACACAACCTTCTCCAGGCTGAACATTCCCAACTTTCTCAGCCTGGCTTCATAGGGGAGGTGCTCCAGTCCCCTTATCAACTTCATGGCCTCCTGTGGACTTGCCCCAACTGTTCCATGTCCTTCTTATACAGGTTTACCCAGCACATCACCATTATTCTGCAGTGAAAAAGTAACTTTGCCACGGAATTTGGTATTTAAGACAGTATTGGATCTTGTGTCATTTCCTGATCAAGTCCTTGTGACCCAAGACAAACATATTTTTATGCCACTATTTCCAGTTCAATATCTGCTGCTGTATATGTTGTGTCTTCTGCCTCTCCTTTGTGGCTCTTTTCCCTTTCTTCCTCTAATTGAAAAACTGATCTGTAGAGAGGAACTCCAGCACTAACACTGCATTCCCAGCTCCAAAGATTTGGTTGGCTTACCTAACAAAAAAAAAAAAAA